>CANUEY010143752.1:0-27958 GCA_948099555.1 Croton setiger | reverse complement strand
AATCAGAAAAATGCCACAAACAAAGTTTGATAAGTAAATCTGAATTCTTGATGCAATCCAAGAATTAGAGTTTCTCTCCCTAAAACTAGAATCACACGAAATATTCTTGAAAAGAATAAAAATTTCGAAATTTTATGAATAGTTGATTAACCTCTTACAAGCATATGTTGCCTCTTTTTATAGTGAAAGACATAAATTCTAATGAAATAAGGAAATCTAATTAGAATCTAAAACAAATCCAAATCCTAACTAGAAAACAAATGTTATCCAAACTAAATATCAAATCTTATCCAAACTAGATAAAAAATCTTATCTAAACTAATTCTACTTTAACAAAAAATATTTGTCAGTTCGTCCAAATATTTGGCCCACAAAAAATACCACAAATTCTCTTCCATGCAACCATGCACATGCGGCCCATGTACTCCATGCATGCATATTTCAGCCTAAGCTTGTTTTCCTCTCAAGAAGCTTTATTTCCAAGACATATTATAACCATGATGTACTATTTTTCTCAAGTTCCTTATTCATCTTCTTGACAACAAGTTCTTGAAATTCATTTGATATTTCTTCTTGCACATACATTCCTAAACTTGCTTGAAATTTCTTAGCACGACTCCTTGTTAAAGGACCATTTGGTAACGTCAAAGGATTCTTGTCAAACTCTTGTTCGCATTAGATGGATAACTGTATTAAAGGGTTGAATGAATTAGTTGATTCAGTCTAGTTCCCTTTGTCAGAGGATAGAGAAGCAGAGGTGAGATTAAGAGTGCAAGAGCTTGGAAGGATTTTTGAAGCAATAAAGGAATGATTGGACCTGTTGGAAAAACAATTTAAAGAGGAGAAGAAAAAGTTAAATTACGTTATAATAATAATAATAATAATAATAATAATAATAATAATAATAATAATAATAATAATAATAATAATAATAATAATAATAATAATAATAATAATAATAATAATAATTTAAAACTAAATTTCTTTAAATAATATTAAAATATACATAAAAATTAATAAAGACTTGATATTATAATTTTTTAAACATCAAACATCTGAAATAAATACATTTTCAATCATATTATGAAAATTAGACGGAAAAATTCAATATATAAAAATTGAAGAATCTACTAATTAATTTTTTTAAATGCAAAGACTCAAACAAATATTACAAAAAATTTTAAAAAACTGAAAATAATTATCCTCAAACATTATCACATTTATTTTTCCTCCGTTTCGAGAAAAAAAAAAAAAAACCGACATTCAAAAGTAACTAACAACAGAAGAGCCGTCGTCGTTTTAATAAAATAAAGTAAATTACAAAATCCAAAACCAAATCCTCCTCTCATGGTGGGTGTGTTTTTCTTCTCATCTGACTCTGACCATTCTTTCATACATATTTTACGCTTCGCCTCTTAAAAAGAGACAGCTTCTCTGGTTAAATTGCAGAGTTATGGCGGAATCAGTTGAACTACCGGGTAGACTGGCGATCCTTCCTTTCAGAAATAAAGTGCTCTTACCGGGCGCTATCATTCGAATTCGTTGCACTTCCCCGAGCAGGTTTTGTTTCTTCTTGATCAATTGATTATGAAATTGGTTGCGAAATTGAGTAAATTTTACTTTCTAGTGTCAAATTGGTGGAGCAAGAGCTATGGCAGAGAGAGGAGAAAGGTTTGATAGGCATATTGCCTGTTCGTGACGCAGCGGCGGAGACTACTACTTCAGTGGGGCCCATGTTATCTCAAGGTAAATTCTTCGCTCGTTTATTTGGTTGCATGTGCTTTTTTTCTCCTTACAATTTGTGTTATGATTAGGCGTTGGGAGCGATTCTGGGGAGAGAAGCTCCAAACTTCAAGTTGGTAACCCTGAAAATCTCAAACTTGATGGCAAAAATCAGCAGGAATTTATTCACTGGCACAACAGGTTTACTTATAATCATGAAATTCTGTTTTCTTTTCTTTTTTATAGACGTCTATAGTTTTTGCATTCAAGTTATGTTAAAAAATGGTTTCTTTTTCCTCTAATATTATTTCTTTTACCAAAATTTTCCTCTAATATTATGCTAGTTCTGATTTTGTGTTTTTGTTATCTAAGGGGTGTTGCGGCTAGGGCATTGCACCTGTCCAGAGGTGTGGAGAAACCCAGTGGGAGAGTGACATATATAGTTGTTCTTGAGGGTTTGTGTAGATTCAGTGTCCAGGAGCTTAGCAAAAGAGGAATGTATTACATTGCACGGATATCTTCTCTTGAGATGACAAAGGCTGGTCAGTTTGAATCAAATTCTCTGTCTTTTTAATGCTTACTTTTGCTCCTTCAAAGGTTTTCACATTTCATTAGGTTTCTCAACTTCTCATGTTATAGTTTTCCTTTAGATGAATGAATTAAGTTTATGAGTTACTTTTAAATGCCAACCTTGATAGAATAATTCATCAGTGTGCTGAGTAGTTTTTGTATTCTGTCTTATGATAACTAGAGATGGACCAAGTGGACCAAGATCCTGATTTTGTATCGCTGTCTCGCCAATTCAAAGCAACTGCCATGGAACTGATTTCTCTTTTGGAGCAGGTAATTTGTTTTGTTAAAAAGTTTAGGGGTTTGAATTTTAAACTTGTGGAAATGCCACTTTTTTTGTTTGCTTCCACACCATAAGCTTTCCCATATTAAGATGTTGGAATTTTTTTTACTCTCCCGTCCTATAAAAAATGGTTGCATCTAAGATTCACTTTTTTTTAGTATATCCATAATGACTACACCATTTTTGGATACTAGTACCTCAATTGATATTTTACACTTCCTGGAAAACATAAAAATATTTAATGCATGCTGATTCAACTCAAATCAAGTAGAGGCCATATTAGGCAATTTGAAATTATAAAATTTCTTAATTGGAAGTACAACAATAATTTAGGGACAGCCAAAAAGGAAAGTATGTCATTTTTATGGGACAAAGGGAGTATCTAATTGCAGTATTTTTCATGATAGTATTTCCTCTTTTGATCCTTTTTCTTGTTGCATGCTCATGAAGCTTATCTTTTTAAAATTCTTTATGACTGTGTCCATTTCCGCTCAGAAGCAAAAAACAGGTGGAAGGACAAAGGTTCTTTTGGAAACAGTTCCTGTTCACAAATTGGCAGATATTTTTGTTGCTAGTTTTGAGATGAGTTTTGAAGAGCAACTATCCATGTTAGATTCAATTGATCTGAAAGTCAGGCTATCAAAAGCTACTGAGCTTGTAGACAGGCATTTACAGGTGGTCTATTTATTCTGTGTTCTCCATAGTTTCATTGGTAATCTTTGAATTGTATAGACTGTATTGTGTAAAAATTACTTAATTATCATGTTTGAGATTCAAAAAATATGAACTCCGAAATAGTCAAACTTCTGTTAGTTTAAATATTCCTAAAATCTATTGGATCTTGAATATTCCATTGATTAAAATATTTTAATCAAATTTTACCTAAATTGGAATTTATATCTGATTCAATAACATTTTGCATTGTAAAATCATAAGTTGGAATGATTGTGAATTGCAATATTTTAAAAGTAGTTTTAAAAATTGTAATGCTTTATCAAAATAAGATTTTTTGTGCAACTAAACTAGGTTTTGCTTTGTAGAATCATAACATTTATTGGATGTTAAGACTAAGATTGAGATTTTAACAACCCTGGCTTAACTTTTAAATATCTAGTTGGTTCTTACTTGTTTTAATTTTCTGCCTGTTACAGTCAATACGTGTCGCAGAGAAGATATCCCAGAAGGTTGAGGGGCAGCTATCAAAATCACAGAAAGAGTTTCTTCTGCGGCAGCAGGTTTGAGTTATCTGCTGTCTGTTTATATTCTAGGCTTCGCTTTGACATATTTAGATCATATTAGTAAGGATAAGATCATCAATTGGTTTGACCTTCTTAAGTGACGCAGTGGAAATATTAGCGCAAATGAATCTCAACAAACTAGGGATAGATTAGAAAGATTGTTGTGGATTGAACATAGGTTTTAAAAAGATGATCTTAGAATTAAGAAATCTGAAGTCTTATGATAAAATAAAAATAATCTGAACACATAATCATTAGTACGTTTGTCCTATTTATTTTAGTTAGCTAGGACAAATCCTATTACTAAAATCAAAATAAAAAAAAAATAGTTCTAAGTACACAAACTTACTAAACATAATTCATATGAAATTAGTCTGGACTAAACAAGGATGGTAAATATTAAGGGGTGAGCATTTTTGGTTAACTGCAGTGTAGTTCAATCGCACTGCACCACATTCCGCAGTTTTATGAAAATTGGGACTGCAGACCGCACCGCATATAGGATGAACCGCATTGCGGATTTGCAGGTGGTTTTTTTGCGGTTCGCAGTTTAAACCATGAATAAAAATTTGCACTTTTTCACTTTTTTTTCTTATTTATTTATTGTTTAAGAAAATTTCAATTTTTCAAAAAATTGTATTTTTTTTACAAGTCAAAACGACGTTTTGACACAAATAATTAAAAAAAATAAAAATTTAAATATCATATATTATTTATGGTTAAACCGCAAACCGCGGATCTTTAGCAGTCCAAACCGCAATCCACACTGCATTTTGCTGTTTTGCTGTATAACCAACCACGAACCGCACTGCATATGCGGTCAAACCGCCTATGCAGTGCAGTGCTGGCGGTTTGGTGAGGTTTTGTGGTTTCAGTTATTTTTTGCTCACCCCTAGTAAATAATAAGGCAAACTTGATTAATTGCCCAAAGAATTAGGATTTCTCCTGCATCATTTTTTCTGGCTGAAAAGAACTTGGCTCCGGCAAAGTTATAGAAATGACCGCCATAAGATTGGGATCAATTTGTGTAAATGTATGTACTACTTCCTTAAGAGATATTTTCCATCCTTCCACTATCAATGACAAGATTACAAACCTTACTTTCACAAATAATGTGTGTATGAAAAAGGCTCCTCCTCCAATCTTCTTCTACATCTTTATTCGTTGTTGTATCTCTTTGTATCACTAAAGACTCATCTTGAACTGGATGAAAGTTAACTTCCTCTATCTAATCATTATATTCATAAAAGATGTGATCTAGTTCTTCCTTTAACTTTAGCTAAATTCACTCTTATTTGTGGACTAACAAGTGAAATATACCCATGGTCTCAACAATGGAAACACCAAAGTTGAGAGTTGCTGCATATTAGATTTGCAACCAAACCAAAATTATTTTGTCCTCCATAAGATACAACATTTTTTCCCTTTCTCTTTCCTTCCAACATCTGTTGCAATCCCATAATACCATTGGTGTTATTTGTTGCAGCAGCCTAAGAATTGTGTTGCCAATTAGACTCCCCATTATTGATTTTTCTAGCACTGCAGTATGAAACTTGTTTTCAGTTGCCAAAGCATATGGATGAGCATCCTCAATTGCATGCAAAAGAACTACTCCAATTTTTATCTCTCTAATGAATTGATTTAGACCAGCTATTTGCTCGTTATTTTCAGAAGATAGACCGACTCGAGTTGAGAGTTTATTGAACTCAGCAGTGTACTCTTCAGTAGACTTGTCATTTTGCTGCATACAATGGAACTTTTAATACAAATTCATTGTATAATCAGCTAGCAACTGTTTAACAGCTTGGATTTCATGTGCTCTCAGGTGTGCAAATTTTGAGCTTGCCTTGTCAACGCTTTTTGCTCTTCAACTCTCTTCTATCATTGAAGAGCTGCCCCCTTCAATTTGAGCTTTACAAACAGCGCCTTTCGATTTTCAGCCATGAGTTACCATTCAAAATAATTATTTATGCTTCCTTTCCTATCAATAATCCTCTGCGTGTAATATTCCATGAAAATCTGTAAGTTCAACCTTCACACCTACCATTCAAATCAAGAGCATGCAGCAACATTCCTTCCAGTCCACCTCGTAGTGTTTGGTTTGGGGTTCCAGCTTCATGAAAAGGGTTCACATCCTCTACTTCCTCTTGAATCTGAAGATCCTCTAAAATCTCAAGTTGTTTGTGGCTGCCTTCTGGTATATGCATTCGGGCATCAACAGGTTCTTGATGCTGTTAGGCTTGTACAACCTGGGTCAAATCTTCAATCATTCTTTGTATCTCAACCAACTCAATTTGTTGGGTTTGATTGCCTCTCTACCAATTCCAACCATGGTTTAGCATGCACAAAAGAAATCCTTCAGATCGTTGTGAGCTCCCACTTGACGGAGTGAAAAAGTTTAGGGAAAATAAATCTCAACCAATAAGAGGGCTAGTCTAGAAAGATTGTAGTGGAACAAACATAGGTTTCACAAAAGTAACCTTAGAATTCAGAAATCTGGACTGTTATGATAAAATAAAATAATCTGAATGCAAAAACATTTGGTTATTTATATTAGTTAGGACAAATTCAAGTACTAAACAAAAAAGGAGTCCTAAGTAGAAGAACTTACTAAATAGGAATCCTAAATAAATGATAAAAAATGCAGTTAGCGCTAACTAAACAAGAATCATAAAGAATAAGGGTACTTAATTAATTGCCCAAACAGCTAGGATGCTCCTGCATGATAAGGGATTTATTGCCTTTTGCAAGGTTCTCCAATCCATCAACCCCTTTCACAAGCCCACTTTGGTTAGTTATTTGAACAAAGTTCAAGTCTTTTAATTTCATGATGATTGCTGAAAAACTCAATGTAGTAGGTTTCCAGTTTGTATTGCAGTTTTCTAATGTTTAAAGCATTACAATTTGAGGTCTGAACAATTAAGAACGTCAAATTAGAGTCCTCATAGGTTTAAAAGCATTACAACAAATAACTGTTTAATGTGAATTATAACTAGAAAATGTTGGGACAATACAATCTCCAAACTTCATATCCATTATTGTTTAATGTGAGTAATATCAAATTAAAACTTTCTATACTTAATCTTGTCAAGACTTCAACCAAATAGAATATGTAGAAACAAGATAAAATTTCTTACAAGAGATTAAAATGATTAAATTTTTTGAGGCTCAAACTTCAGTAAATCAATGGTTAGTTATTCACATTTGCTTAGCTAACTGATTGAGAAAGCTAGTTTACCTAGCGATAGTGGGAAGTTGAGGCTGCAGATATTAACATGAAATTTGATAAGTTTATTTCGTGACATTAGATATGAAAGCTACATAATTTTCTATATGAAAGCGACTTTAGTTATGAAATTTAGTATTATTTTTTTAAAATTTCTATCTTATTTCCAGTTCTGAGGCTTATCCAGTTGAAATGTTATTGTAGATGAGAGCCATAAAAGAGGAGCTCGGTGACAATGATGATGATGAAGATGATGTAGCAGCATTGGAAAGGAAGATGCAAAGTGCAGGAATGCCTTCAAACATCTGGAAGCATGCCCAGAGGGAGTTAAGGTAAAATAGCTTTTGAGAAATCAGGAGTAGAGTATGATATGCGATGATGACAAATTTGCTTAGTTTTGGCAATGATAGTAGCAATAATTCTCAACTAATAATGGATATTAGCAGATGAATGATGTGAACTTCTATTTTCTGAGGTTTATATGAAGAGAATGAATTTCTGGACTCAAATCTCTCATCTGTGAAATGAGTCTCATGGAGATAATGTCTTCCAAAAAAAAAAAAAAAATGCAAAATAGAACCATAGAATTTGACATGTTAATAGTTGTGCAAACTATGGATTGGAGAGCTTGCTCATTTTTTGGTCTTGGCCTGCATATGTATCAAATCCATTTCATGTAGATTGGACTACACAGGTTCTATTACCACTAGGACCTTTTGTGTTGTATCATAGGATGTCCGTTTTGTGTGTCTTTTTCTGTATTTCTAAGCTTTACATGTAAATAGAATGTGACAGTTGATAGAGATTTTCATCCTAATTTTGTTTCGAGTCGCTCTTAATATTCTAGTCTTTGATCACTGTTATGGAAATCAATTGTATAGGAGAAATTTTAGGAGTAGAATGCTTAATTTTCCTATTTTGCTACTCATATAGTTGTATATTATATATGTATAGACCATATTTTGATTTTTTTGGGAGAATTTTGTGCCCAGTTGCCACTCATAATTTTGGCTTTGAGGATTAATAATTGATGTCTTTGTCCCTTGAAGTTCAGTTACTGATGCATTTTTTTGGCCCTTGAGGTTTACTTTTTGGTCAACCAAAAAATTTGCTCACTCTTAGCAACAACAAAATACTCTTCTTGCCCCTAGTGTATGCCTAATCAAAATGCATGGAAAATCTATCTGTAAATAGGAATCAGCTTTATTGTAGAAGTGTAGATCCTTTCCTAAATAGGATTATTTAGACTAGTATAAATGTATTGCCAAATTATATTGAGAAATATAGGAGATTGCTTCTCTCAAATCTGATAAACACAAGAGAGAAAGAGACAAAAAAAGGAACGAATGTGAAAAGAAAGATATGGGAAGGCACTGTTTAATTTGAAAGCTTTATAATATGGGCATTCAACTGGTATCTGATGGCTACAACATCTAGCAACTTGAGGGGATTAATTACCAATTCTTTGTGTTTGGATGCTTTGGAGAAGCTAAACGAAGAAATGAATCAAGTCCATCACTACTTTGTAAAGATAACAGAAACATCCTAGCATTGTAGAAGCTTTAACCCTCTATTGCCCTATTTTCAAGTTTTGCATAGCACAAAAGTGCTAGCGTGAGTTGGGTCCATTTCCTATACGAACGTTGGATAGATTAGTCTTGCTTAGGCATTAGTATCATACCATGTGGCCTGGCATTTATTGTGAATGCATCATAAATGAAAAGTTTGCTGATTACTTGGTCTAAATTATATTTTCATTTAAATTGGAAAAAATATTTCATGGAAGACATTTTCTGTTCTTCTCAGTGTTTAAGGTATAATTATAGATCTTTCTAGTCTTTTCTGACTTCATAAAACATGAACTGATCTGTACTAGGAAGCTCATTCATATTAGTTTAATGATTATTGCTGACAGCTATTTTGCTGGTGATCGCCACCACTATTCGTCAACCCTTGTACTTTATCATTGTGTTTTCTTTGTAATTTTCTGTACTACTCGGTGAAAAGTATGAAGTTCCTGATAAGCCCAAACCTGTGGAAACAATTCTCTCTTAAAAACAAGGGGGTTCTAGAGAGGTGTATTTTTTTTCCCATTAGTTATTACTTGTTCTTTATCAAACTTTGGATGGGTTCTGTTTCCGCATTCAAGTTTATCAAGAAGTCCCCCAAAATTTTACATTCTGGTTCCTTGAGAAATTTTGTTGATTGCCATGATTTATTTTTCTTGCATCTTAGGAGGCTTAAGAAAATGCAACCTCAGCAACCTGGATATAATAGTTCACGCGTTTACTTGGAGCTGCTTGCTGATCTTCCTTGGCAAAAAGCAAGCGAGGAACGTGATTTGGATCTAAAAGCTGCAAAAGAACGTCTTGATAGTGATCATTATGGTCTAGTCAAGGTCAAGCAACGGATCATTGAATACCTAGCAGTTCGTAAGGTGGAGCTATTTTCTGCTAGTTAATGGATTGAATTTGCTTAATCTTTCAATTTTTTTTTTTTTTTTTTTTTTAAAACTGTACATATAAATTGTATTGCAGCTTAAACCAGATGCCAGAGGCCCAGTCTTGTGCTTTGTTGGTCCACCTGGTGTTGGGAAAACATCCTTAGCATCATCTATTGCCGCTGCCCTTGGCAGAAGATTCATCCGTATATCCCTCGGTGGTGTTAAGGACGAGGCAGATATTAGGGGGCATAGGAGAACATATATTGGAAGCATGCCAGGGCGTCTTATTGATGGTTTAAAGGTAGTAAATATCATATATCATTCTCATAATTCTTCCAATAAATTTTCAATGTTTCTTGCTACTTATTCTAAAGGCAGTTGTTGACAATTCCACCTTTAAAGCATCAAATATGACATACTTCTGCTGGCATATATGAGAAGAGAATGAAATTTACTACTTTAGCGAGGGATAATATTTTAGGGTTTATAACTTTTGAACAAATAAAGGGCCTACAACTAGGGTGGAATTGGAACTATTCTTGGGGGGAGGGGCCAAAAATAAAATTAGGTTTAAATTAGCAACAATTCTTGGTGGCTGACCAGGTCTATGAATAGATCTACCCTTGTGTAATGTCAAACGCAGTCTAATAAGTTTTATTCTTTACCAACCAAGTAATTCTTGGAATTTAAATGAGCTGTTGAAACTATATAGTTTTGTCTAGTTTGTGCCTGCCCCACCCAGTTTTGATTATGCCACGAGTGTAACATGTCAGAGTTGTCTTGTTCTGCCACTGTTGTCACTAGTAACCCTTATATGCTTTTCATTCTTGTCTCTCGGACACTTCTTCCTCAGATTCTTTTTGTGATTATGCATCATCGATCATATTGTCAACTCATACCTGTTTTATTGTGGATGGTTTTCCAATACTTCACATCATCACTGTCTCCCATGGGATGTATTAAGATTCAATGTTCGAACTAGTACATTTTCATTTGGTTCTTCAATAATATTCAAATATATTATGGGAAGGATTTCCATTTGATAATTATTTATATCAGGTGATGATTTTCAATTTTAGATATTTAATGTTACTGTATATGATTGCTCATGTATGTTTGAGATGACAAAGGTTCATGATCTGTTTCTTGGATTTTAGAGAGTAGGTGTTTGCAACCCGGTAATGCTTCTGGACGAGATTGACAAGACAGGTTCTGATGTGCGTGGGGATCCAGCTTCAGCTCTGCTTGAAGTTCTTGATCCTGAACAGAATAAGACGTTCAATGATCAGTATCCTTTTTTTCCCCTTCCCTTCTGGATGTCGTACTAGTTAGGGTAAAGTAAATTGGGCATGTCTTTATGTAATCCTTTTAGCTTGTAACTAATAGTCATCTAATCATAGTCTATGGGGAGCTGATGATTTCTCTATTCCAGTTATATTTTCACTGCGAATGTAAAAGGTTGTGATGGATCTTCTAAACAACTGTTATTTATTTGCTTTTTTTTTATTTGTCACGCATGAGGACATATATGATATCTCATGATTTGGGTGAAAAGTTCGTGCTAGTGTATAGATGTAATTAGATTGAAGGTAAACTTAATATTTTGTAAACAAGGTTTTCAGTGGTGACATTTAATGTGCTTTGTTGATTTGGATTTTTCATTGTCATTGCATTTTAATTTAATTACTCCTTCACTGGTGGTCTATAGCTATTTGAATGTGCCTTTTGACCTTTCAAAGGTGATTTTCGTGGCAACTGCAAATAGGGCACAACCTATACCTCCTCCACTCTTGGACAGGATGGAAGTCATTGAGCTTCCTGGATATACACCTGAAGAAAAGCTTCGAATAGCTATCCGGCATTTGATTCCTCGAGTTTTGGATCAGCATGGGTTGAGCTCTGAGTTCCTTCAAATTCCAGAGGTGCAAAATTAGCAATATGAGATTTTAGCAAAGATATTTTATCATTAATATATCATCTAACCTTATTTTTCTCATAGCCAACATTGGGGCATAAATTATTTGCTTGGCTTTTGTTTGAAGTGTACTTTTTTTTTATATGCATATGGACCTAGCAGTTAATATGCGTCAATTCAGAGGGTTTCCCGGAGTTCAGAGAGGTGGTCAAATACTGGATATAGTGAATATCCAATTAGTGAAAAAGAGTTGTTGGTAGTTTATGTCAGTGAACCAGATCGCTACCACATACTTTGTAAAAAAAAAGTAGATAGAGAATGGGTTTTTGGTATTTTGCTTGATTTCTTCTAGTTTTCATGGTATCTGATAGTTCACTTGATCCTACTTTTTTCAATATTCTTCAATTTCTGCCTTTAAACTATCTAGTTGCATGGAATAGATATATTTTGACTCATGTTGACAATCTCATTATCATCATTATCTGCAAATTAAAATGTTTGTATTTCACTAGTCCTCTTTTCAGAACCCACAATAAAATAAGGTATTGGTCGCCAAATTGTATTATAATGCTTGGTATTGCACATGTTCTACAGTAATTATTTACATCCCAAATCTATTTTTGATGTGCTAGGCTATGGTGAAACTTATCATACAAAGGTACACTAGGGAGGCTGGTGTCCGGAGTCTGGAGAGGAACTTGGCTGCTTTGGCTCGTGCTGCAGCTGTAAGAGTTGCAGAGCAAGAACAGGAACATGAACAAGCTGTTCCATTGAGCAAAGATATGCATCCTCTAACTTCACCATTGCTGGAAAATAGACTTGCTGATGGAGCTGAAGTTGAAATGGAAGTCATTCCAATGAATGATAACAATCATGAGATATCTCACTCATTAAGGGTTGCCTCACCTTTAGTTGTGGATGAACCTATGCTGGAGAAAGTACTAGGGGTAATAATTATGTTCAGAATCTCTTTCCTTCTCAAGTGTATACTTTTTTGTTCAGGAATTTGTTCTTCATGATGTGCTTGTAACTGTATTTTTATTATTTTGTGGAATAGTTTTATGTTATATCATTAGTATGTTGTATCTACTATGCTCGTGTTGCTGGAACTTTTTTGTTATGAAGTGCTTTGGTTGAAGCATGGCTTTTGGTGAGACACTTGAAATGAGAAGACACGTTTAACTTTTTTGTTGAATGAGATTTTGCCATAGTAGGCATACTTTTTCCTTTCAAAATTCAAATCTCTCTTTGAAACAGAGGTTTTGCTGAAAACCCTGGAAAGTGCTGAAATTGCAAATCTTCACCTTCTTTATTTTATATTAAAAAAAACTTCGTGTTGTTTGTGGCCTGTTCAATTACTTGAATTTAAGCTGAATTTCTTTTTATGTTAAACTGATTCTCATTCTTCATTTGAAACACATTATGCAGCCTCCAAAATTTGATGATAAAGAAGCCGCTGAGCGAGTGGCAAGTCCTGGTATATCAGTTGGGCTTGTTTGGACCTCATTTGGTGGGGAGGTTCAGTTTGTGGAGGCTACGGCAATGATGGGAAAGGGTGAATTACATCTCACTGGGCAGCTTGGTGATGTTATTAAAGAATCGGCACAAATAGCACTGACATGGGTAGTCAAAATCCTCCCTGATTACTTGTGCTATGTTTAATTACTACTTTTATGCTGACTCTGCATATGCTAGAACCCCAAATATTGCATGTTATAATTTAATTGCAAGTGAGTTGCACGCTGTACAGTTTTCTTTATTTAGTTATATTTTTAGTAAATTACTTTAAGAACTCTAGTTTAAAGTTACCCTACTATTGCATCTCTCACCTGATTCTTTTCTAGATAAAATTCCTAGCAACATACCTACTTTAGGAGTAGTGTAATTTTTTCTATGCTCAAAGAAAAGGCAGTATGTTTTTCTGTTTACTGGTATCATAATTATTTTTTTTTTTCATGTAAAAAGAGAAGAGGATGTATCATTCACTGCTTATTAGAAAAGGAAAAAGGGTATCATTCAGTGCTTAATTGTCTGTGCCTCAAATGCAAAAAGCATACAATATTTCATTCTTGGATAAGTTAGTTTGGATTTATTTTCTGACATTGTAGGTGCGAGCCAGAGCAACAGATCTTAAGTTGGCAGCTGGTCAGGACATAAATCTTCTTGAAGGCAAGGATATTCATATACATTTCCCTGCCGGGGCTGTACCCAAGGATGGACCATCAGCTGGTGTGACACTGGTGACAGCCCTTGTTTCATTATTCAGTCAGAAAAGAGTCAGGTCAGATACAGCAATGACTGGGGAGATGACTTTGAGGGGTCTTGTACTTCCCGTTGGTGGCATTAAGGATAAGGTGAAAACAGTCCTACCTGATTTTTATCTGGTTATTTTTATAGGAAATGTATAGCGGTTAGAGTATCTTTCTTGTTGTTTTTTATAACATTAAAATTAGGGGTGAGAAAATTTTGACCAGAACCACAAAACCGAACTGAACTGCTCCAGTCCAAGCAATTTGGGCTGTTGGACCAAAGAAATGGTCCAATCATCAGTTTAATTTTGAGATAACTGCAAAAAGTCAGTCTGTTTGCTAGTTGATTCTGATAGATTGAATCTGAACAAAAACTACAAAATCTATTGTTCTTTTCAAATCTCTTATTACGGTGTTCTGGCAAAATCTCTAATTCCTCCCTTGTCATCTTCTCTCAACTTCAGTCTCGATCCAATGTATGAGCCATTTCCATATTGCTTGCCCCTGCATCTCTTCTCATTCCACACCAATGGCGATGGCCATTTACCTTTCTATCTCTAGCTTCTCATATCCCATCCCACTGCTACTGTTTACCAAATCCATCCTCACTTTCATCTTCCCCTCGTTTAAACTCTTACATTAATCATGTCTTGCAAGAGATCTTTTTGGGTTTGTTCTGGAGAGTTTACAGGGAAATGAAAAAGAGTAGAAAGCAAACTTAAACCAGAATTTCAAGCCTGGTGTTTTCAGAACCACTGATCCAGGTTTTCAGATATTTTTTTTCATTAATTTTCAGCTTTTTTTTTTTTTTTTTTTTTTTTGTTTAGAAGCTTCCTTTTTAGTTTTGGAATCAATTGAGGGGTTATTTTTTGGTCCCTTAAAGTCAATTTTTTTGCTGCTGAATTAAAAGGGTTTCTCTATTTCTGAACTCTTTGATCTTTGTTTAACAAAATACCTTTCTTTCAATTTGGTCAATAAGATTCTTGTTTTTATATATTTTCATTTTATATTGTTTAATTTTGAAGTTTTAGTTGAAAATTTAAGAATATATTATAATTTGTCATTGTTTGAGAAGAGATCTGCAAAGTCTGATGATTCATGTGGTTCTGTTTGGGTGGTTGATCGAACTGCTATTTGCTCTCCCTAGTTAAAATCAATCTATGAACACACAATTCTATATTTTCACATGCGGCATGCTAATGTGTTAGACGTGATAAATGAGGATTCATAAATTTGTCTAAATATTTCATGCCACTGTCTAGAATTGGAGTTGGGAACTTGGATATGTAATAGGAATATGTGGTAGCTTGGCTAGTTGTCAATTTGCAAGCATTTGTCCTCATATACGAGGGATCATGCTTGATGTGATGGCTTTCAATGCGGCATTACCGCCACTATGAGCTGTGCTGGTTGGGTTCAACTCTGACAAAGCGTAAGCACTATCTATTGTGTGTTTAATAGAGAATTTTTGCTAAAATTTTATTGTTGTTGATTATGCTTTTAGAGCTTGCATAAACCACTCTATTTATAGAGGTCTAGGACTAATTGTAATAGAAATAGAAATCTAATGTAATAAACCTAAAATCCTAATTAGAGGGAAAAAAAAAGCAGCAATTCCAACTAACGTAGGAAAATAAAATTCGAATCCTGAGTGATGGAAAAAAGAAAAGAAAAAAAAAATTGTAAATAGAATAGAAAACATAAATAAACTTCAGAATAGACTTCCTAATCCCTTCCTCATCATTCTCCTCCATTTTGACTGCCTGCGACAGCCAGATAGTGGACCCACATTGATCCATTAACTTGTGTATGTGAGATTCATACCTGATTCATCTGCAGTGAGCTTGATCATATGCTTAACAAACATTTATATAGCCGCTCAGTCCATTTTGGCAGAACTGATGATCATATTGTTCCATATTTGCTATTGTACCAAGATTGTGGATTCTTAAGCTGTTTTCTTGCAGATATTGGCAGCACATCGTTATGGTATAAAGAGAATCATATTACCAGAGAGAAATTTGAAGGATTTGGTTGAAGTACCAACAGCTGTGGTCAGCAATCTTGAGGTATTTAAATTCTAACTGACGCATGATGTTGAATTGAGTATCAAAATTTTGATATATTTCGCCTTGCATCATAGAAGTATACATCTATATATTTCTTGAAATCTCATTGCCACTACAAAGTTAATAGTTGCAACATTTGTTTCCAATTTCCATTCACTTTTCTTGGGAAAGAGCTAAGGTTCTGAGTTCTCCATCTCTCATCTAGGAAATAATTCCTAGGAAAGGAAAATATTGTATGTAATGCTAATGTTTAATTATTATTTTCCTCGATTTTTCACCCTTCACAAACATATTGGGTTACGTTTTCCTGGACTTGCACTCAATTTGTTACAAAGGTAGACTCAGGCCCAAAACCTTACATAGTTTATTCAAGAAGATCAAGAATGCCAAGGAGAAAGAGGGAATTACGGATGCAAGAATTGGAGGACAAGGCACCTTGCCACCTCAGCACAATTAGTTAGAATTGCAGTATACATATGACAGGAGAAGGAATGTAGGGTATCTTTTCAGTAGTTATCAATTGTGTTGTTTCGGGCTTGTCCTGGGGGTTGTTAGCAACCATATCTGTTTTCTTTTCAGCTCTGTAAAAACTATGTTCTGAGTTTCATCATTTAATACACAAAATTTCTCCATTCATCTCTCTTCTCCTCTCCATTTTCTTTCTTTAAACCTGTGCTGCATCTTAACTAACACAATTTTTTGTTATTTGGGAGGTTGCATTTGCTTTCTATATGTTTTGAGAATTCGAAATTGTGCAGATTATATTAGCCAAGCAAATGGAAGATGTGTTGGAGCAGGCGTTTGAAGGTGGTTGTCCGTGGAGACAACACTCAAAGTTATGAGAGGTGGGAACATAAATTTATTGGTGTTTTAATCCTGCTGCCTCCAACTGGTAGCAAGTGCAACTGCCTGTGTTGCAATACAGAAAGGGAGTAGTGATGAGCAAAAAGAAAAGGGATGTCAGAGCTCTTCCTGTAAGCAAACCACTGCTTCCCACTTATCTAATTTTCTTCTCCCCTCTGTATAAATCAATTAAATAGACCAATTCTTGTATTATGTATATTTTATTATTTAATTCAGCAAGGCAATGTATGCTGTTTGATTTCAAATAAAGTTTACAATTTTCTTTTTTTTTTATGATTTTATTGTTGGATTACAAATTAGAAAGTTCTTCCCGGTTAGAGTGAGTTCCTATAGCTATAATAACATTGGCAATTATGAGCAGAAGGGTCTAAAATGCTGCAAGACAGAAACGTCAAATATCTGAATCACTTCCATCCATCCAGTGCGCTTGTTTTGCATTCCAAACATGATTTGTTGTTTCGTTGTGAACGATAGACATTAATTAATCAATGAGCTTTTTAATTAATTAAATGGGATACAACAAAAATAGACCCCTTTTTTTTGATGAACCATGATTTTAGTTGGGGATTGACTTGAGTTACTGGTAAAGTATTTTTAGATTTAGCTCAGTGAAAATTCATTTAAATAAGTTAAAAACTCGAGCCATGATAGAGAAGTGAACGGTGTTGATTCTCAAACAGCACTAAAGCAATTAAGAAGTTGATTCTCAAACAGCACTAAAGCAATTAAGAAGTTGTGATATTGATAACGGAAAATAGAATTACAATTTAAAGTTCAACTGAAAAAGGAATATAGAATGATAACACAGCCCCTAGGCCAAAGGTCAGTACAGATGACTATCCAAAAAAGTTAATAACAGAAGAGAAAAGATGCTTCCTATTACAATTTCTCTCTATTTATATCAGCTCTCATAGGCTAACTAATTGATGAGCTTTTGCTTTCCAATCTTGTTCTTGTGAGTATATACGATATAGGGCCTGGGCTTGGTATTCCAACCATAATCTGCCTACAGAAAAGCTGTCTTATCCTCAAGCCTGAACTGAGGAAATTGAGCCATCAATCAGCTTTGTCAACCCAAGTAGCGATATCTTTAGATTGCCCAAGCTACTAGACTAAGATTTGTGTAACCTGTTTACCATTGCGAGGCAGCACCCTTCTTTGACAGATGTTGGAAGGTTCCAATAACGGTTCTTGTGGAATAGTTAGTGTTTCAGGCAGTTTGTTAATTATTGGATAATGGTTAGTGTTTCGAGCAGTTTGTTAATTACTGGATGGTTGCCAATTGTCTTCTTCAGCTAAGATACATGAAACACTGGATGAATTTTAGATGTCGAAGGAAGTTTGAGCTTATAGGCAATAGCCCCTACTTTCTCAATCACCTTAAAAGGCCTAAAATAGCTTAGCAGAGAAATGGTTTACCACATATTGTTGGCGGTATGGTCGCAACTTGAGGAACACTGTATCTCCCACAGAATATGGAACATCCCTCCGGTGTTTGTTCGCATATTTCACTATAAGTTGTTGGGACTTAATCAAATTGTGCCTTAGTTGTCACAAAACCTTATCCTGATCTTGTAAATGTTGTGATAAAGCTTCCGCATGTGTTTCCCCGGTAGAAATTGTTGAAGGATTGGTGGTGGCTTGTCGTATACTACCTCAAAAGGTGTTTGATAGCTCCTTGGAAATTGGTGTTGTACCAATATTCATCCCAATAGAGCCATTTAGACCAGCTCTTTGATTGTTCAGAGGAGAAGCACCTTAAATAAAACTCGAGATTGCGATTCAGAACCTTTGTTTGCCCATTGCTTTGGGGGTGATAACCGGAGCTAAAATATACTGTTGTGCCTTGGAATTAGAATAACTCAGACAAAAATGGCTCTGGAAAATTGGATCACTATCACTCACGATTGTCTTGGGAATTCCGTGAAGCTTTAATATCTCCTTATCGAACACTTTAGTCACTTTAGCAGCTAAGAAAGAGTGTCGAAAAGGTACGAAATGTTCATACTTAAACACCCTATCAACCACAACCAATATACAATCCACCCCCATTCGATCTAAGCAACCCAGTAATGAAATCTAGTGATATATCCTCCCATATCTGTTGTGGAATGGCTAGCGGCTAAAGTGGGTCAATAGGGACTTGGCTTTATATTTGTGTGTCTGACAAACAAACAAACAAATTGTTGGATTGTACACATCATTCCCGACCAATAAAAACTGGCAGCCACTCTTTTATAAGTTCGAAAGGCACCTAATTGACCACCGATGGAAGTAGAGTGAAACTCATTAATCAACTTAGTTATCCAAGGCGAAAAGGGGAAAGAACTAACCTGACCTTGAAGTATAGCCTACTATAAATGAGTGAGTAATGCTTGTGGCTTGACTTTGAGACATAAGGTCAAATACTATTTGAGATAGGCTAGGATCTTATTGAATTTCGACTTGAATAGCATCCTAATCAATCCATTGCAGCTTGAAAAGTGCTTGCAGCTCAATGATTTCATTGCATCGAGATCATGCATTTACTACCTTGTTACTTTTTCCTGTTTTCTACTCAATAATGAAGTCATACCCCATAATTTTTGTAAATTAGTACTATTGGGTTGGAGTAGGTACTTCCTAACAAGAAATGACAAAGACTGTGTTGATTGGTCCAGATAGTGAACCTCTTGCCAATAAGATAAGGTCTCTAATCGCGGGAAGCTAGTTTTAGAGCCTTGAACTCGTTTCACAAGTTGATCTAGAAAGAGATGGATCCCTTTTTGGCTTGTTAAATAAAGCTATTAGCCTACTATCTTGAAGAATTACGACCCTAATTCCAGACTTAGAAGCATCCGTCCCGATAATGAACCTTAGTGAAATCTGGCATTACCAAAACTGGCGAGGAAGTTACAGTAGCCTTGAGTTTATCAAATGATTATTGAGCTTTAACTATTCATTTGAAGTCTTCTTGTGTCTCCATTAATAAAAGATGTCAACTTACGAGTGATTAAACCATAATCGGTGATAAAATGTGTATAGTACCCTGTCAAACTAACAAACCCTCAAACTCCCTTGACTGATTTAGGGGTTGGCCATTAAAGAATGTTAGAGACTTTCGATAGGTCTATAGCTACTCCCACAACTGAAATAACATGTCCCAAGTAGTCAACAGATAATAAGCCGAAAGAGCATTTCTTCTCATTGAGATGTAGGGAATTCTCTCAGAACAGTTGTAAAACTAGTTTGAGTGTGCCATATATAAGTCCCAATCTCTGCTAGAGATGAGAATATCATCGAAGAATACGTGAAAAAACTTCCACAAGTATGGTCAAAGATATCGTTCATCACTACTTGAAATGTCGTAGGAGCATTAGTGAGACCAAATAGCATTACAACGAACTTATAATGCCCAGAGTGTGTATGAAATGTTTTCTTTTCTACGTCTAAATCATGTAATTTAATATAAAAGAACCCCGATCTGAGATCAAGCTTGAAGAAATATTAAGCTTCATGTAACTCTGTGAATACTCGAATTTTGAGGTCCGGAAAATGAATTTCCGCAGACCGCGAACATTGGAGCCGGACCGAACATTTTCGTAAAACAGTACCGGAAGTATGCCTTCATGGTACTTGAAATGTCTGGGATTTCATGAGAGTCACAGAAATGCCCTCAGAATAGCAATCGAAGTCCCAGAACGTCCTGAAAAGACTCCGGAACGGAAAACGCGCGAATTGCCGAGGGAAGGCAGCCCTGGTCGCCCTCTGGAGGCAGCCCAGGCCGCCTTCCAAGGGTGCCCCTGGCCGCCCTCCAAGGCAGCCTCGGTTGCCCTCGACGGTAGCCCGGGCCGCCCTCTGTTGACTTTTTGGCCGAAAACCACCTATAAATACCCCCCAAACCCATCATTTTCTTTACACCTTGAGTTGTGTTGACTGCCGCTCTCTTCTCCCTTCTTGCCTACGGTGATTCTTCATCTCAAAGGCAATTTTTTACTGCTTTCTGCATTGCATTTCTTTGATAACTTGCATTGCATACATAATCACATACATAAAATAAGTCCAAATCAAGCTGAAGCTAAGGAGCGGACGCCAACTGCCTCAGGTATATTCCGAAACTCTATCTCTTTGATTTAATTCTCCGTTATTACATCTTGTTTCATGCATACATGACATTTGCATCTCATAAACATATATTTTTGGCTAATATGCCGTCGTAATAACTTATTTTGGCCGTCGCGCCACCTTTATCAAATCTTTCGGCCACAGCGCCGTTAAAATCAATCTTTTGGCTGCAACGCCTAAACAAACACATTTTTTGCCACAGCGCCACACTAAAAATCACATTTTGGCAAAAAGGCCTAAAAAACAATCTTCCCCAGCAGAAATCCAACAAAATCACACTTTTGACCACGGAAGTCATAAAACACCTTTCTCGGTCACTAGACCAACAAAATCACACTTTTGACCACGAAAGTCATAAAACTCCTTTTTCGGTTACTAAACCAACAAAATCACACTTTTGACCACGGAAGTCATAAAACTCCCTTTTCGGTCAATAGACCAATAAAACACACACTTTGACCGCGGAAGTTATAAAACTCCTTTTTCGGCCACTAGGCCTAAATTTCACACATTTCAACCACGGACGTCGATAAACTCCCTTTTTGGTCCTTAGGCCTAAATTCACTTTTCACACACTCATAGCATGCGTACATGCATACAACCCATTCATCGCCTTTAAATAGGCAATTTGAACTACATTGACCTTAATCTCTCATTCAAACGAGAGTATATAGGCATATTCGAGATATAACCTCGAATAGCAGGTCTCCACTCTCTCTTTTTCATATAACTTGTCCAAATCTTCATTCCTGCATGACATACATTTAGAAGCAAGATCATTGGATATGAATGCATGACATAACCTCCGAACCCACCTCGGGTTCGAAGACTAGTGCATTTCATCCATTGGGCGATTAACCTGGAAATAGGTTAATCGTAAAACGGAGTCACTAAGGGGTTCTTTTTTAATTTTTTCCCTTCAAAAAAATAAATTAAGTGGCGACTCTACACACACACACTTCACCCCGAGTGAACACCCCTGGCTAACCGACTTCCCTCGCGGATCGGCCCGGCGGCTTGGAGGGCTTTCCGGTAAGGGTTCACAATCTTGCGACTCCATTGGGGAAATCTTAACTAAAGTTAAGTGTGGGTTACCATTGCATTCATATCATTGCATATTTCTTCTCCTAACCCCATTTTGCAGGAAACAAGGATTCTTTCCAAAAAAAGTTTTGAAGAAGATTTGGACTTATAAAAAATAATAATAAACTGCATTTGCATCTGATGTGCATAGTTTTCAAAAATTGATGATGATTATGAGTTTTTTCAAAAATCATAAAAAAATGAATTTCAAATGAATTTCTTCTCTCTCTACAAAACTTCTCGTGAGTCGAGATAACGAATAACGCTTGATGGGCACATCTCCTTGATGATGTCCACGGACAGCGAAAGTATCCCACCTTGGTGCCGAAAACCACTTCTAATCCTTTTAGTAGTGGCCCAAGAGTAAGTCGTACTGCTGGAACCACGCAAAACTCTCTATTTCACATGTGGCGAGGTATATCCTTACTCTAGGCATTCGAGGGTCCCTATTAGCCACTCAGTTTTCTCATCCAAATTAGAACCTTCCCTTTAGGATACCCTTGATCAGAACTTTGCATTCATCCCATGACATTAAAATGAATTTATGGCGTGATAGATGTATGCAATCATGCATTCATACCATACATACCACCTATAAATAGGGGGGAATAAAAAAAGAGGGCTAAAACCAAGAGTGAGAAAATGATAAAAAAAGAGGAAAGGAAAGAATAAGGAAGGGAATGGGAATGAATCGTTTAAAACTAATACCATACTTGGACAAAGAGTCTACCCTACCTCTTACCTTATACCTTAACCTACCTTACACAAAGAAAGACCTAATCATTTTTTCCTTTATCCATTCAGGTACTTACCCCACAAGTGCCAACACCTATTCCTGAGACACCAATAAGTCCTACACCTTCTCCAATGATCTCCATAGATGACATTAGAGCCCTGTTAAAAGAACAAGCTGATGAGATTAATGCCCAAATGGAAGTCAGAATGGAAGCTAGGATTACTGAAGCCCTAGCAAACTAGAAAGCTGCTTTACTATCTGAGTTAGGAATTAGGGCAAAAGGAGTCTCAACTTCCGGAAAGGAACCTGTTACCACTACCCCAGTCATCAATTTCGAGAACCAACCCTCTAAGACCTCTGAATCAGAGTCCCAAAAGATGAAAGAAAAACTTGAGGCTCTGGAAAGGTCAATCACTGCCCTAAAAACTCACAAAAAACTTGTGGAGATGGACTCCTTGTCTTTGTTTCCTGATGCCCGATCGCCCACTAAGTTTAAGATGCCCAATATGGACAAGTTTGATGGGACCTCTTGCCCTAAGACTCACTTGAAAATGTATGTGGGAGCCTTAAACCCTTTTGGCTTAAGTACTGAGCTCCTAGCTCAACTCTTCCAACAATTCCTTACTGGTGCTGCCCTAAGATGGTTTGTAACCCTGGATAGATCCAAGATCAAAACCTGGGAGGACATTTGCAATGCCTTTAATACCCAATACAGCTATAACATTGAGGTGGATGTGACCCAAAGGGAACTTGAAACCACCAAGCAAAAGAACAATGAACCCTTCTCTTCGTTCCTTACAAGATGGAGGGCAAAAGTCGCCCAAATGATCAACCGACCTTTAGAACAAGAACAGGTCGATATTATTATTAAAAACCTACTCCCTGTATACCAATCCCAACTTCAAACCCAGTATTTACCTTCCTTTCAATCACTTATAGCTACTGCCACCAAAGTGGAAGACCTTATCCAGTTAGGTCAACTCAAAGATGACTCAACAAGATACAAGAAACCAAACCTTACTAGACCCAATAAAGTAAATGAAGTGGCCAGTATCACCCCAACCAATCCTTTGAACCTAAGCAACAAGCAACCAAGAAGAAACTACACCGATCTCAGAATGCCAATCACTTTAGTTTTTCGAGAAGCGGTTAAAGCTGGATACCTCAAACCTTTAGAGGCAAGGCCACCACCCAACCCATTACCTCTCAATTACAAAACTAATGAGTACTGTGAATTCCACCAAGGAAATGGGCATAAAACCGAAGCCTGTTGGACCCTTAAGAAGCGGATTCAAGACTTGGTTGACAACAGGTCAATTATACCTAAGTCCAAACCAAACATTAATACCAACCCTTTGCCCAACCATAGGGTGAATGCCATAACAACTCAAGGGGAATTGTTTAATCCTTTCACGCTTTTCCTGGAAATGAACAACATTTGTGTCTTGGATCTGAATGACTTATCCGAAGAAGTAGATGCCATAACCCGAAGTGGAAGGCAATATGAACCTATTATCTTGGACAAAGTTCTGAACCAACCAAGGGGAGGAACCCCTGAACCAAAAGAGGACCCATTCCTAACCCAGCTAAAGAAAACCCAAGCAAGAGTATCCATATGGAAACTTTTAGCCTCATCTTTTCCTCACCGCCAAGCTCTTTGCAAGGCGCTAAGCCAACTCCAAACATCGGTTGAAGTAAGTCCGGAAACACTTGAGGCCACTTTAACCCAAGCTTCTAAGACACAAAACATTGGGTTTTCAGATGAAATTTGCCAAAAAATAAGGGTAACCATAATGAAGCCTTATATATCACAGTCCAAACCAGGGACAAAACCGTACCCATGGTGCTCATTGATAATGGGTCAGCTCTGAATGTATGCCCTTTAAGAGTAGCAAGCTGTTTGGGTCTAGAGGTTTCTGACTTTACACCTTCTGATCAAATAGTAGAGGCATATGATAACACCTAAAGAGAAATTTTAGGGGTTGTCACCTTATCAGTCACTATTGGGCCATCTAAAATGGGAATCCCTTTTCAAGTCATTGATGTCCCTACCAGCTTCAATCTCCTCTTTGGAAGGCCTTGGATACACCAAGCCAGGGCCATATCCTCCTCCTTACACCAAAAGGTCAAGTTCCCTTACATGGATAAAATCATTACCATCCAAGGGGACAACTATAGCCAGCTCAGAAACGCCAAGGATCAGTCTCTCCTTGAGGTTAATCCTGAAAATTCCAGTATAACCCTTTCTGGATTTCAATATGATACTATCCAATGCATAGAAGGTGGTGTATCAAGTCCTTATGTTCTCTTTGATTTTGGGGCACTACAAATCAATTGCATAGTGAAGTTGATGCTGAAGATGTCCTATCTACCTGGGATGAATATGGGTAAGTCTGGGAAGGCCTACCATTCGGTGCCTGCCTGGGAAAGTCCAGTCGCCAATGGTACTTTCGGTTTAGGATATGAACCAACAGAAGAAGACCTAATGGAAATGGACCTTACACCTCAAAGAACCCCTGGTTCATGGAAAAGGGATATCACAATGCGTCCCTACTTCAGAACCCTCAATGGCTATTTTGTTAAGCTGGGAACAACAATTCCTTATTGTGGTTTCCAAGAGCCGTTCTATTGCCCTAAAGCCCAAAAGATGCTACCGGGAGAAAAAGGAATTTTTGAAATCGAATTGAAAGCATTAAAACATCCCGGGAAAGGGGAAAAACTTAAAACGTTCTGAGCATTGAGAGAACGTGAGCTGTTTTCGGAACTACTGGAGATCTCATTGAGCTTAGGCATATTATCATCATTGGTACTTTTTGGGGACAAAAATTAAGCGTCAACAGTTTGCCCCTACTTTGATATAATTTGTGTTTCACACAAATTTTATCAAAGTAACAGCTGACGCTAAGGAAGAGATACTTACCTGAGGCTGTTTCTGGATTTGAGGGCGACTTCACCACTTTTAACTGACGTCTGAAAATGATTAACGTTGTTTATCTCTTGATTAAAACACCTAAAATGATGCCCATCCCTTGATAAAGGCGATCAATGTTTATCCCTTGATTAAAACATCTGATGCTCATCCCTTGATAAAGCATTGAAGGAAATGATTAATGGTGCTTATCTCTTGATTAAAACACCTAAAATGATGCCTATCCCTTGATAAAGGCGATCGATGTTCATCCCTTGATTAAAACATCCGATGCTCATCCCTTGATAAAGCATTAAAGGAAAAGATTAACGGTGCTTATCTCTTGATTAAAACACCTAAAATGATGCCTATCTCTTGATAAAGGCGATCGATGTTCATCCCTTGATTAAAACATCTGATGCTCATCCCTTGATAAAGCATTGAAGGAAATGATTAACGGTGCTTATCTCTTGATTAAAACACCTAAAATGATGCCTATCCCTTAATAAAGGCGATCGATGTTCATCCCTTGATTAAAACATATGATGCTCATCTCTTGATAAAGCATTGAAGGAAATGATTAACGGCGCTTATCTCTTGATTAAAACACCTAAAATGATGCCTATCCCTTGATAAAGGCGATTGATGTTCATCCCTTGATTAAAAAATATGATGCTCATCCCTTGATAAAGCATTGAAGGAAATGATTAACGGCGCTTATCTCTTGATTAAAACACCTAAAATGATGTCTATCCCTTGATAAAGGCGATCGATGTTCATCCCTTGATTAAAACATCTGATGCTCATCCCTTGATAAAGCATCGAAGATCCCACCACTCCTGGCTGGAAATGGCTTCTCCACGATCAACAGATGCTTATCCCTTGATAAAGCATCGAAGTTCCCACCACTCCTGGCTGGAAATGGCTCCTCCACGATCAACAGATGCTTATCCCTTGATAAAGCATCGAAGGTCCCACCACTCCTGGCTGGAAATGGCTCCTCCACGATCTGCTACATGGTCGACAGATGCTCAGTGCATCGAAGGTCCTACCACTTCTAAAAGGAAATGGCTCCTCCACGATCTACTACACGATCAACAGATGCTAAATGCATTGAAGGTCCCACCATTTCTTATTGGAAACGGCTCCTCGATGATCAACAGATGCTTATCCCTTGATAAAGCATCGAAGGTCCCGCCACTCCTGATTGGAAATGGCTCCTCCACGATCCACTGCATGATCAACAGATTTCAAACTCAATGTTCAAATGAAGACAGGGCCTCGGAGATCCCACCATTTTGTAAATGGCTTTTTCATGATCAACACACTCGGGCTTCACTATTTATCTGATGACAAAACTTCAGAGATCCCACCATTCTGTTAATGGCTTCTCCACGATCAACCACTCGAACATCAGTACTTATCTGATGACAAAACTTCAGAGATCCCACCATTCTGTTAATGGCTTCTCTATGATCAACCACTCGAACATCACTACTTATCTGATAACAACACTTCGGAGATCCCGCCATTCTATACATGGCTTCTCCAGGATCAACTAATCGGTCTTTCTTACTGATCTGACAACAAAACTTCGGAGATCCCACCATTCCGTAAACGCCTTCTCCACGATCAATCACTCGGACTTCACTCTTTATCTGACGACAAAACTTCAGAGATCCCACCATTATGTACATGCCTTCTCCACTATCAGTTATTCAAATCAAACATTTCATTGCTTCATTATTTCAACTGCAACTGTTCACCATTCTCCATTAGATTGCCCCCTGTGCAAGAAGGTGATGATTCTTTAATCACCTGATTGCGCATATGACTTCTATCATCTGTCGCAACATCCCAGCCAAGCGTGGCATCTTCATTGATCAAACATCTCCATCTTTACACTAAGGTCTTCACCATGGTTTCCTACGGTTTTGCATATCACAAAAGAAATACCCAATTTATGGATCACATTCTTCTCACAGCCTCCTCAGGCATATCTATTCCGACTTTTCGGGTTCATTCATCATTTTCTCCTTATCTACTTCACACTGTTCAATTCTTTGTCTCCCTTCTCTAGCTGTTCATTCTTCATCATTCCATTAACGGATTATCCAAACAACCTTTCCAACCCTTCTGGCCTTCATCAAAACCTGTCATTCCAACTGCTTAAATTGCTCTTCATGAACCTCTGTTCATCTTCAATTCAACTATCATTTCTTTCCTTCGGTGCGACTACCGCAACTCATTCAACCAGATGCTGTATTGCCTCTTATTCAACTAGAATTTCTTTTCTTTGGTGCAACTACCGCAGCTTATTCAACCTGATATTGTATTGCTTCTGCAATTGATTTCTTTTCTGAATGACTTCCAACATCTTTGAAGAATCTGTAAGCTTCTATCATTCTGTATTGGATTCTGAACAACTGTCTGGTATTCTGACCTTTCTGGTATATTCCTGAAAATTCAAACAACAAAGTGCAAGATGCATGCAGGTTAATCATGTATGCATGTGTTTTTTAAGATGCAAGGCTTCGAAGATTCTTCC
>CANUEY010143746.1:0-10462 GCA_948099555.1 Croton setiger | reverse complement strand
GATCGCGCAGGTCCGAAAACCCTACTTAGCTCCGTTTATGTCTTTCGACGATAAACGCACTTAAAACCACTCTTGTTTATCATTTTTTAACTCATTTATAATCGTTTCCCAAATTATATATTTCATGTAAATTCCATATATCATGTCATACTCTAATGCATTCAAATAAAAATGCATAAAATGTGTCAAATGACGTCAAAAAGACGTATGCTTTTGGTCAAGGATGTCACATAAACATCTCTATCATATAATCATATTTATCATATAAACATCTCTATCATATAACCATCTTTGTTTTATAAACATCTCTATCATATAAACATCTCTATCATATAATCATCTCTGTATATAAACATCTCTATCATATAATCATCTCTATCATATAAACATCTCTATCATAATCATCTCTGTATATAAACATCTCTATCATATAATCATCTCTGTATGCATAAAATGATATATGTCATGTTTTCTCTGTTCTTTAGTTGTGATTTATCGGCCAAGTGTTGCCCCAGGAATTTCACCTCTGTCGGTTCTCTAGCTGGATCCAGCAAATGAGGAAGACCGGAAAAACATCGGCCAAACCTCTCTCTGTAAGATCCGAAGATCATCTCTGTAGCATATAGGACCCGTAGGTCTTTCTATATCATATAAGCCTGTAGGCATCTCTATAAAAACCCGTAGGTTTTTCCTGGTGAAATTTGCACACACTGGCTTCGATAATCACAACACCTGTAATTAAGTTCTGTGGAAATGCATTTATGCAATATATATATTTTATAGCAATATCTCTCATATAAACATGTAGTCGGGCTTCAATACCGGTGAAAGCAACATATAAATATATCTCTACATCAGATCAAATAACTCGACTGGTCGGATTTCAGTACCGACTCAAGAACCACAAACAATACATTTCATATATCATATATCTCTGGTTGACCGAGCTTCATTACCAGTCCAAACAAATCAATATAACTATAACAATTCACTTTTCATATATCACAGTTGATCGGTTTTAATACCAATCCAAATCATTCAATAAAACATATCATCTCTTTTTCATATAACAAAGATGACCGGACTTCAATACCGGTCCAAGCAGTTCATATATAGCATATATAGCAATATCACATGTCAATTCTCTAAGTAAGTGGTTTAACACTTACCTTATTGCTGTGAGCTCAGTTGGGTCTCTGGTTATTCACCCCGCCCTACTCGAGGACTCGATGCTCCTATAATGCATAATATAGCAACCAAGTTCAACAAATCAACTCTAAAACCCATATAAGCTATGATGCATGCTTTAATATTTAATTCTCTGATTTAATTGAGTTTTAATTTCAATCCAATTAATTTTCTATAATTTAAAACTAAATCTCTAAAAATCTCTGCTTTAATATCATTTAATGTCAATTTAAAAATAATTGACAATCTCTATTTAACATATAATAATTATAATTAAACATAATTATAATTATTATAACCATTTATAAACTTTAAATAAACTCTTTAACTCATTAAAATAAATTCAAAATTCAAAATCTCTAAATAAATATTTAAATCTCTAATTAAAATATTTAAATCTCTAATTTCATACTTAAAACAGCCTTAAAATAAATTTCTGACGTCAAAAACGGATTCAGGATGTTGAAATTAGGATAGAAGGGCTAAAATATAATTTATATAAGTTTCTGGGTCAAAAATATAAACATTTATAAATTCAGGGGCCAATCTGTAATTAAAAATATTTGCAAAATTGCCCAGAAGGGCTAAAATGTAATGCGGCAGCAATTTCAGGGGCTAAAACAGAATTTTACCAAACATCAGGTGTCAGGCGCACTATTTGGCTCAAAACACAGGCTTCCCTGCTGTTTTGGCCGCTAAGGAATTAACCAAAACGCAGATGTCTTCTGCCGTTTTGGGCGCGCTCTAGGAGATCAAAACGACACCACTGCCCGTCGTTGTGATCTTCTTCTTCCTTCTCCCTTCTCCTTTCCAGCCAAAAACTCAGCCTCTCAAGCCAACTTCCAGGCGACCGTACGTCCACCTCTGGCCACCTTCCGGCAAGCTACGACCACCGTTCTCTTCCCCTGCACACCCTCTAGCTAACCATTGGAGCCAAATTCCCAAACCTTTCTAGATTAAAAGATATACACGCCCAAAGTTGGCTCCTCACACTGTTTTTACCCAGAACCAGAAACTGCCTATTTTTCTCTTAACTTCAGGCAATCGGTACGACCACCTTCGGCGGTTTTCCGGCAAACTAAAACCACCAATATCTTCTCTTACATGTCCTCTACAACTATGTCGAAGCCAAACTCTCCCATGCATCACAGATTGAAAGATACAAAGCCTTAAAGTACCCCTCACGAAACTGCCCAAAAATCCAGATTTTACCCAAAATTTCGTTTTTCGTTCTCCTTTCAATTCCAGCCCCTTTCTTTGCTATCTAACACCTCTAATGACTTAATAAACATCCCAGAAGCCTAACCAAAGTATTGGATTCAAGATTTTTGCACAAATCCCTCTTCTCTTTCTTTCTTTCTTTCTTTTCTTTTCTTTCTCCTTCTTTCCCTTTCACGTTTTCTCTCTCTTTTCCTCTAACTCCAGTAGCCTCCCACCTCTTCCACCTCTTCATTTTTGCCAACTAACACATTCCAAAGATAAGGAAGACAGCAGCAGCTTGATGTGGTCAAATTATATATCCGTTTTATCTCTTTAAGAACTTAACTCTTAAACATAAATAATTCATTTTCTCTTCCTTTGATTTTCTCTAATTCCTGCCACATTTAGAGTCCAGCACCAACTTAAAATTCATTTTTAGTGTTAAAATAAATATTATAACATATGTATGAAATTTCGTAAAAATCGGAATCTGAAAATTTGTCGCGGTTCGATCGGTGCCCTAAACCGAGCCGAAACCTCGACGATTTTCACGGAACCGTAACCGTACGAGTTGTCGTATAATTTTGGTCCGAAAACTCTTTAAATCATGTATGGAAACATATAAAATCATCTCAAAATCATATGGTTCATATTTTACGCGATTTCGGCATTTTCCGATCACGCGGGTCCAAAAACCCTAATTAGCTCCGTTGTGTCTTTCGACGGCAAACGAGCCTATAACTCTTATTCAAATCATAAATTATCATATAGAAAACATATTCAAATCATTTACTTTAAAAATATTGCGCGTTTCCGACATTTTTTGGTCACGCAAGCCAAAACCCTAATTGGCTTTGTTTATGTCTTTCGACGATAAACGAACTTAAAACATATTTTGTTCAACATCTCTAATTCATATATTTCCATTTCCAAATCATTTAATTCATTTTCATGTCATATATCATATCAAACTATAACGCATGTTAATCAAAAATGACAAAATGCATGTAATGACGTCAAAATGACGTAGGACTTAGGTCGGGGGAGTCACAAAAGTGGTTTTGGGTAGCAAACAAAATAGGGAAAAGGAAGGAAATAGAAAAAGTAGGTTGTTGAGATATTTTGAATAATTTATCTGAAAATGAAGTAGGAGGTGGAAAGGGGAGTTACTAGTTTTGTTTCTATGATCATTAGGGACTAAATGAAGAGGTGGAAAAGGCAAGGAACACAGTAGCTTCGAAGGAAAAATAGAAAAGAGAGAAAGAAAGAGAAAAGAGAGAAAAGAGAAAGAAAAGAGAAAAACCATGGAAAATTAACCTATCCTTGGATTCCTTACATTCTAGAGGTGAGTAAGAATAGAGTAGAAGGGAAAGAAAGGGAAGAGAAACCACAAAAACGAAGAAAAACAGTGAAGAGAGAAAAACAAGGCAGTAAGAGACAGTGAGGGAGAAAGAGAGAGAAAAAGAAGAAAATCTAGCTTAAATGGTTTGATTTATGGCTTAGGGATAGCTAGAGGGTCTTCCTGGGAAGAGATTAGTGGTGAGAAATGGCCAGAAAGTCACCGGAAAACCGCTAGAAAATCGCCTGGAAGTTAGGTCTAGAAACAAGTAAATCGGGCAGATTTCTAGGCTAGAGGAGAAAGACGATCAAAACGGCAGCATAGGCTGCGTTTTGATGAAATTTACCTCTTGAGTACCTGAATTTGGTAAAATTAAATTTTGACCCCTAAAGTTTATAATTTAATGCAATTTAGTCCTTCCAGCAAAGTTTTAATTGTTTTCAATTTAGTCCCGCCGGATTTAATTTCTGATAAATTATACTTTGACCCCTGAAAATCTGGCATGTTTTCAATTTAGTCCTTCCGCCTGAATTGAATTTATAAAAATAATATTTTGGCCCCTAAACTTACTGTCGCACTTCAATTATGCCCTTGAAAAGTTTAAAATGTTTGCAATTGGGTCCCTTCGTCCAAATTAAGTTCTGAAAATTATATTTTGACCCTATAACTTACTGTCAAACTTCAATTAAGCCCAGAAAACTTTGAAAACCTATTCAATTGAGTCCTTATTGAATTTATTTTTATTGTTTGGACTAATTGGCTATAAGCTTGATAATTATAATTATTGTTAAATATGATTAAATATTTGATAATATTGATTTTAATAGTGTTTTTAAGTGTTTTTAATATAAAAAATATGTGATTTAAGTTAAAATTCAAGGCAAAATAATATTTTTGGGTAATGAAATTAAATAAATTAAAAGAGATAAATGTTTAATCATGCATTATAGCATATGTGAATTGTTTATATGATAATTTGAATATTTGTTATACTTTATAATACAGGAGCATCAAGTGCTCGAGACCCGACTTAGCTCACAACATTGAGGTAAGTGTAAACTTACTGATTTTTGTTTGTAAATTGTGATATTGTAAAATGATAAATATTATTGATATTCAACTGTTTAGACCGGTACTGAAGCCCAGTCACTAGATTTACGTGAAATTGATAATTTATGCTTATTGAATTGTTGGACTTGTACTGAAACCCAGTCAATTGACTTATTTGCCTCAAATATATGATTATTGAACTGTTTGGACCGGTATTGAAGCCTGGTGATGACAAACGATCCCGGTTTTATTGAAACCGAAAAGATAAAAATTAAATTTTTAAAGTGACAAAACATTTTTCGGATTGATGCCGAACTTGTCGGTCTTAAAAACAGTTTTTGAGTCGCAATCCTTCGGGAACCGGTTTTATTTTTTAAGAAAAACCAAATTTTATTTTGTGAAAGTTGACTCCATTTTTCGATTTTGGATAAGGCAAGTCTGAACCAAGAGATTCCGAGTAAGAGGATTGGGTACGTTAGTCGAAATTTAATTTCGACTAACATCCGGATATACCGGCCTCTCAAACCAAAAAATCGTTTTCCAAATTTTAAGTTAAGGTTTTTTATTGAAAAGACGACAATGTCCCTAATTCGATGATTAAAGTCGTTTGCGCAAAACACACAACAGAAAGCGCTAAATTGCAGAAATTAAAGTGCGGAAAATAAAATCGTCCACTCCTTAGATCTAATTATTATTTCTCCGACTCCGGAGAAAATAATTACAAACGAGTCCTAAAATTTACATTCTACCCGAAGAAACCCAAATTTAAACCCAATGCCCAAAATAAACTATTTATAATAATCATAGGAAAAATCACAAATTAGTCCCTAAAAGTTTGAAAATTACAAAAAGATCCCTGAACATCCAAATATCTCAAAATAAACCACAAAACAAGCAAGGCATGTCATTTTAGCAATTTGGTGCAAAACTATCAAATTTACATTTTGGTCCTCATATTTTTGAAAAATTACAATTTGGTCCTTGTTTTCAGAATTTAACCAAACAGACCCCATTTCATGCCAACATGACTAAACAATTGATAAAACATGCCAAAGTATCACTTAGAAACAAGTCATACAAAATTGCAGTTTAGTACCGAAATTTTGCAATAATTACAATTCTACCCCTATACTGTTAAAACTCTCAAAACAGCTCCTTTTATAACATGCCATGCAAATTATCACTAAACAACTGAAGATTCACCAAACCAGCTATAGTTTTCAAGAAAACAACGAAACAAATCCTAAGTTAACATTATGTTCAAAATGATCCATACTGCATGTTAGTCATTCTAAGCAGCCTGCCCATCTCACAACTCCTACTCAGCATACTAACACATAACATAGCAATTACAGAAATACTTTCAACAAGCAACTTATGCAACTTCTGGATTTTATAACAGAACCCAAACATGTCTCATTTTTTGTATTACTAACTAAAGTGAGGCTTGATGCACTATTGAATTTAAATGACAACTTGTGCAATCACTGTAATAAACATTGAATCATACAGACAGAACTAAACATCAATAACACCTTTGCATCTTTTGTAACTTTGCAAGACCAACTATGACAAATTGAAAAACCAGAATTGAAATGGTCAAATTAAACACAAACAGAAATCAGTGCCAATAACCATATTTTGATATCTTAACGTAGATCCTAGACCCAAACTTAAGCAACAATCATTTCAAAATTAAGTTAAGAACATTACGATATATTACATTCTGCAACATCCTAAGACACAAAAACTTTCGAACAACCCTCTGTTCAATAACAACATACTATGAACATCGAAATATTGGGAAGTAAAGGAGGAACAAAACAAAGACTGGAACAGCAGGAAACTCATCCTAAAACAATAGCTAAGAACCAAACAGACAGTACGAAAATTGAAAGCAAAATAGCATAGAACATTCAAACTTTGCACAATTTATATTTCACATATCCAAAATTGAAAATAGAGATGACAGGAAGGGAAGCACCACATGATTCAATAAGCACAAGCAAACAGCCCTAATACGAAAGCCATTATTGAAAGGGAACAAAAGACGAAAATCAGATTATTAAACTACTGAACAAAATTCAGATTCTCAATCTGGTTCCAACGCATACAAGCAGGAAATCATCTTCCAATCACAACAGAAATAAGAAGCAATACAAAAACAACAATAACAAGAAGAAGAGAAAAATAGAATATACCAAATTTTCAGAAAGCTTTTATTCCAAGCTGTAGGATCCTTCTCTAGGTTCCCAGAATTATTACAAGGACCGAAATTTCCTCCTTTGATTTTGATTATTTACAGAAATTGAGAAAACCCCCAAAAATCCTCAATTGAAAAACCCTAATTTTTTAATTTTACAAGCATAATTCTAAATTCTAAAGAAAATCTTACAAGTTTTGTTTTTCTCGCTCTGGATTTCGAAGCTGTTCTCTTTCCAGAATGCTCTCTCCCAAAAAACTCTCTTTCAATATTCTCCCCCCGTAGGAATCGAACCCTCCTTTAGCAAGCTCCTCCGCTTTTATCTTTCTAAAAGACCATTCTCCCCATGATTCTCTTCTTTCTCAACTGCCCACCCACTATGGAGTGGTCTTCCTTTCTTCCACGATTCAAATTCCACGACTCCACTCTTCCTTCTTCTTCGTTTCCAACTTCTGCTTTCTTCTTCACGTTTTCATCCACTTCCTTTCTGTTTCATCCACTACCTCGCATTTCCTTTTCATTTTCTTTAAGCAAAACGCAGTCCCCAACTACATTTTGGCTTTTTTTTTTGACTTCTCATAAACAAAACGGTGCCGTTTTACACCTTATTAAAATGGCGTCGTTTATTTATTATTTTTTTTCCTTCTGCTACATTGAAATGACGTCGTTTTATCTCTTACCAAAACGATGTCGTTTCACTTATATATCAAGCTCCCTTCTCCCTTCTTCTCTTTTAATTCCATTTTAACCCTTCTACTTTCCTCCTTCCTTCAATTTCGTCCTTCCTTCCCTTCCTTTCTTCAAATCCTTCTCTCTTCTTCCAATTTCCTTTCAATTACATCCTTTTCTTTTATTTTCCTACTAATTTCTCCTTCTTTTCTTTTCTAATTAAATTTAATTCTCCTCTTCTTTTTTTTATTAGTTAAATAAAATTGCAAACTTAAAAATTAAAATTAAAAAATAAAAATAAGATAAAACAAGCTAATGGATAAAAAACAAAATTAAAAAAATTAAATTAAAACTAAAACTAAATTCTTTTTCCTTTGAACTCTTTTTTAATATAAAATTGAAAATCCACACAAATATATTTTTTTAAAGAAGAAGAAAAATTTCGAATTCAAAAACATTTAAACATTTTTTAAAGAGAAAGAGGAACTGAGCTGCTTCGAAATTCTGGAATTTTATTGAGTTTGGACATTATCATCATCGGTTATTTTTGGGACAAAAATCAAGCATCAACACCTGGTCATTTGGATGTATTGAATATTGTGATTTTGGTCATTGAGTCGGTACTGAAATCCGGCCAATTGACTTATTAAGATTTGTTAATTGATATATATACTATTTGGACTAGTATTGAAGCCTGGTCATTAGATTATATGAAATATTGTGATAAATGTTCATATGTCATGTCAATGCATAATTAAGGCCGTTGTGATTATCATGACTAGTATTTGCATATTTCACAAAAGAAACCTACGGGTTTCTATATGAATTGACGGATGGACCTTCGGATTAACTTATCGCTATGGATGGACCTTCAGGTCAACATATTGTTACAGATGGACCTACGGGTCATATTATAAATTGACCTATGATTCATTTTGGTCTAGTGCTTCTGATCGACCCATGAAAATTTGGGTTTAGTGTTATTGGCTAGCTATTGTCACATGCTCTGTGAAATTCCAGAGCGTAGTACTTGGCTTGATGGATCACAACGAAATTAAATAGAATTACATGTCATTTGCATTATTATATTTTAATGATTGATGTAAGAATGTGAATTATTGCAGCCTTACGGTTGTTATGATAATATGCTTTATGTTTTGTTTAAAATTGTTTTAATTTATACTTGCTGAGTATGCGGCTCATCAAAATCGCAATTAATGTTTTAAAATCTGCTTCTTGAGTGAAGTTTAGCACTTCACCAGTATAACAGGTCGGTTCAGCTGAAGCCTAGGCCTCTCTCCCTCATTCCGCATCATATGTATAGTTGCATATAGATTTTGGTTTGTATTATGTTTTGTGATGAGTAATAATATGTTTTGACATGTAAAGGATAAATGTAGTTAATTTGGTTTGTTGTCAATAGTTTTGTATAACTTATTTTGATATATGTAAATTATGGTTTGTAAACTATTATGTTTGAAAATGGTTATTGTTATGTTAAATGTTTAGTGTTTAAAATGTTTGTTAATAAAAAATTGGCATATTTTATGACGTATAGGTATGAGATTGGTTGTTATATATATATATATATATATATATATATATATATATATATATATATATATATATGGGTAATTATTTTTGGGTCCCTGAGATTAGCCTAATGTATTCTGTGGTCCCTCCTATTTTGGAAATTGTATCATCAGGTCCCTAATGTTTGGAATAATAGACTCTCAGGTCCTTCCGTCCATAAACAGCATTAGTCAACAGAAAAAGTCAACGATTTTTTTTTTCAAAATGACAAAACTACCTTTGGTTTATTTGAATCAGACCATCCTAATCGAACCATGGCTTTGGGTCGCCCTCACTGTAAAAATTAAAAATAACCAAACTGGGACTCGAACCAGAGACCTCAAAACTCTTAGATTAGTATGTTAACCAACTGCACCACGACACCTTCAATGTCTTAGACTGACGTGATAAGATTTTATTATGTACGGCACACTCATTCACCTTTTATTCTTCCAAAATAGAGGGACCCCAGAGTACATTAGGCCAAACCTTTTATTCTCTAAAATTGTAAGAAAGTTATTTACTTGAAAAAAAAATCGTTTACTTTGTTTAATGAATTTTTGGAAAGTTAAATTTTTTAATAAAAATATAATTAAAATATCCACAATAAATATTTCATTTCCTTCAATTAGAAATATGAGTTTTCTAATTTTTGTTAATTTCTCCAAATAAACACTCAATTTTCTATAAACTCTTTTTAATTTTTTCGGAAAAGTTAAATTTTCCCTTCTAACCTTCAAACTTGTATAGGATGATAAAAAAATAAATATGTAATTATTTAATAAAATCTTAGGGGTAATTATTTTTGGGTCCCTGAGGTTTGGCCTAATGTAGTCTGGGGTCCCTTTATTTTGGAAGAATAAAATGTGAATGGGTATGCCTTACATAATAAAATCTTATCAAGTCAATCTAATACACTGAAGATGTCGTGGTGCAGTAGGTTAACATGCTAGTCTAACACTCTAAAGGTGAGGGGGACCCACAGCCATGGTTCGATTAGGATGATCTGATTCAAATAAACCATGGTTCGATTCAAATAAACCAAAGGGTAGTTTTGTCATTTTGAAAAAAATCGTTGACTTTTTCCGTTGAGTAACACCGTTTCTGGATGGAAGGACCTGAGAGTCTATTATTCCAAACGTTAGGGACCCGATGATACAATTTCCAAAATAGAGGGACCCCAGAGTACATTAGGCCAAACCTCAGGGACCCAAAAATAATTACCTCATACATATATATAT
>CANUEY010143745.1:0-94350 GCA_948099555.1 Croton setiger | reverse complement strand
TTTTTGTTTTATTAATTTTTTTATATATATATATATATATATATATATATATATATATATATATATATATATATATATATATATAACCCGTCCCATAACAAATAGCATAAAATAATTACCTACCCATTATCTATTTTCTCGAAAAATATCTAAAATTATCTGTACACGCTGTACATTACAAAATTATAACAGCGATACGCGGGTAGAAATCTAGTTTAGACTAAGAATCAGAAGACCTTCTAATTAAACATGGCTTAAAAGAAAAAGTAAAATGAATGATATATTTAAGATAACTCATAGTAGGTTGGATATAATTATTTAATACTCTTTACATTTGAAAAATTATTTTTACTACTTAAAAATGTATTCAATTTTTTTTGAAAATACATATATTATACTCTCTTCATTTTACTTTACATGATTTTTTGAAAAATTATAGATTTGACAAAATAGAATATTTCTTTTAAAATTAGCATAATATTTTACCTTATTGCCTTTATTTTTTTAGTTTTCTTCTTCTTATTATTTAATTAACCCAAATTTAAAAATTATATATGTCAATAACTGTCAATATAATTTATAAATATTTATTAATAAAAATTACTATTTGTCAATATTTATTAGTATTTGTTAATATTTATCAACATAATTCAGTATTTGTCAATATAAATTAGTATTCAATACTGAATTATATTGAAAAATATTGACATTAAGTTATAACGACTGATATTATTTTGAAAAAATTTTAAATAATATTAACGAATGTTGATGTATTGATTTTTTTTTTTTATTGATTGATACTGAACTATATTACACAGATTTTTAATTTTCTAGTGAAGGTTGTTGAAAACCGTTCAATTGTGATGGTAGTTAATTTCAAAAAATTCTAAATTATATCAACAAATATTGTCACATATTAATTTTATATATTGAATTTTTAATTATTTAATTAAAATAAAATTAATATTTTTAAAATTTTTTAAAAAATTTTATATTTTTACTAAATATTAAATTTAATCTATTATTTTGTTAAATAAAAGTTATTCTTATTTTTTTTTTGTCAGATCACGTTTATTAAAAAAATAATTAATTTATAATAAAAATAACGTAAATTTACCTAAATATAGTACCATATTCTTAATCATACTGCCACTTAAAATGTTAAAAATAAAAGAAAGAAAAAGAGAGTTTCACTTAAAATGAAACAAAGTGGATGTTCTTTTGGCATTAGTAACAGATTTAATTATTGTTGTCAGGTAATAAATGTAACATTACATGTTAATTAATCGTGTATTAATCCTACTCCAGTTTGGTTAATTAAATTTAGTAAATTAATTAATATTGCTTAGAAAAAAAAGGGCATAAACATATGACTCATACAACCTTATATGGGGACCAAACCAAATGCCATTGTCCATGAAAATGAATAAAACAAAAAACATTAAAAAAAATCAAACTTTCTTTAAGATTAATAAATGTGTAGGAGGAAAATAAATAACACTTAAATAATTAAAAATGATTATAGTATATATATATAAATGACGAGTTCATTTCTACAACCAAACCAGAAAGCAACTTGAAATTTTAGTGAGAGAAAGAAGAAGAAGAGAGATGGGTAGAAGTCCTTGTTGTGTAAAGGAAGGACTGAACAGAGGAGCTTGGACTGCCATGGAAGATAAGATACTTACAGATTTTATTCAAATTCACGGTGAAGGAAAATGGAGAAACCTACCCAAAAAAGCAGGTTTTTTTTTTATATATATTAATTTTGAGATTATATATTAATTTAATTATTTATAAGAAAGAAGAAAAAAAATGGTGATGGGATGGATTAATTATTAATATGCATGAACAGGTTTGAAGAGATGTGGCAAAAGTTGCAGACTTAGATGGTTGAATTATTTGAGACCTGGAATTAAAAGAGGAAATATAACTCATGAAGAGGAAGACCTCATTATTAGGCTTCACAATCTCCTTGGAAATAGGTTTTTTTTTTTTTTTTTTTTTTTTACATTTCTGCATTTACTATTTAAAAAATGCAAAATTTTATTTCTTATTTATTTATTTATTATTATTATTATTATTATTATTATTATTATTATTATTATTATTATTATATAACAATTAGCATTTACGTATGAACCAATTTTTATGTTAATGTGATATATTTTTGTATGCAGATGGTCGTTAATAGCTGGTAGACTTCCAGGACGAACAGACAATGAAATCAAAAATTATTGGAACACTAATATTAGCAAAAAATTACAATTCCCAAATTCATCTCCTTCTTCAACCCATTCTATCCTAAATACTCAGCCAACCAAAGTATTTTGGACCAAAGCTTCAAAATTTAGCAAAATGATCATCCCTAATAATAATAATAATACCGTGCCACAAAATATTAATCGACGTTCAGAAGAAAATTATAATAATTCACCTGATTTATTTTTAGATTGCGAGTTAGAAGAATCTCTTCTATTTGATTTATTGGACGAAGAAAACTTTTCCCAATTAAGTAATTGTGACAATCTGATTTTAAAGAAAAATGTCATGATTTCGAATGAAGGAGGGATTCAAGATTGGGAATTTTTGTTTATGGATTCTTAGAGGTAGGGGAGTTCAATTGGATTGAAGATCATGAAGCATTATAGGAAATGGAGGAGGAGAGCATAATTTATAATTAGAGGTCTAAATTATGTATCTTTTTAATTAAACCTTGTTTGCTTGTTGTTTGATGTAATTAGATTGTAGGTTTAGTAATTAGAGTAAATAAACAACATATTTTCTAACTTATTATATGTATTTATGTAACATGGTAATGGTATGGATGGTTGTTTCATCATTATGTTTCTTGTCTTGTCTTAATGAGTAATAAATATATATCATCTAGAATAACATTTTTTAGGGAGACATTATGCAATAATAATTAGAAAGATTTATAATATTTAAATGGGAAAATTACGCATTTTATTATAATTAACTATTTTGTCCCTAAATTTTTTATAATAATCTATTTTATCCCTCTATTTACATCTATGACACTAAAAATTCACTTCCATTAATTTTTTTATACTTTTGGCGTTAAATATACAATAAATAAATAAATAAAATATTTTAATTTTTATTTATAATTTTAGTAGACTCTAATAAATAAATAAAAATTATATTGCGAAACATCTCTCACACACATATGACATATCTCAATATAATAATTGTATTAAAAGTAATTCCTATAAAAAGGAAAGAAAATATATTGTCTTTCGTAATTGTCTTAGTTGTAAATAAATAAATTAATAAAATATAAATCATTTAAATTAAATTAAATAAGAAAAAATTCACACAAGAACCTATAAGCGTAACAGAACAAAACCATGAGGACCTCGTTGTTGATTTGTGTAAACTAGGGACCAAAACGTATATTAGCATAGAATTTAGAGACCTGAAAGTAATTTTTCTTTAAGAGTTAAGAGAATTATAATTATTTTATTAATTTTGTATAATTAAATCTGATTTAGTGATAGGCTTATCTTAATCTTAGCCCAATCAATTTTAAATTCTAATTTGACCCAAATACGGCCCTAAAACAAAACCTTCTGCAGAAGAATCAGAAATATTTCCGCAAAACACATCCTGAAGGAAACAATGGCAGCCGAGTCTCCGAGTTCGGTTCAGAAAGGTAAAATTAATCGATCAATCATGAAAACTCATCTTTAATTCTGATTTCTTCAAATAATTTCTCGTAGTTTTAACTGGGTTTTCTTAAATTTTTTTTTTTTTTACAAGTATTTGTTATTTTGAATTTGATGCAGTGATTGTTCAGTTAAAAGCAACGGCCGATGCTCCTATATTGAAGCAAAACAAGTTCAAAGTATGTTCTTTCATCAATTCTTAACTCAGATTCAAATTTATTTATATGGGTATTTGTAAATTTCTGGTGGGTATTGGTTTCTGTTTAGGTTTGTCTGCTATTGGGTTGGTGAATTAAGGTCGAATTAGATACATTTTCATTTATATATAGATTACTGTTTGATTCTTATTATTGTTTAATTGATGCTAATCGTGTGCAACCTTGCAAATTTGGTCATCTTATAAATTGTAAGTTGAGCAAAATTGAAGCTTTTAAGTAGTCTTTATAGCTAATTAGCTCTCATTTGATTGATTGGGTTAACTATTCACATTTGTTTCCTTTATATTTTTCTGTTAGAGCCTCAAAAATATAATCACATTAGTCATCATAATTAGTTGGAGAGGTCTTTTTGGCTCTTAGCAGCATGCTTCTCCATGAAAGTGTCTTCAGAAATTTCTATCCTTTTGAACTTTTAAGGAATGGAAGTTTATCTTTTTTTTTCAATTATTGAAGCTTTCATTATTGATTATCCCTTAACATGGCAGATAGATGGAACTGATAAATTTGCAAAGGTGATCGACTTTCTGCGGAGGCAGCTTCACAGAGAAACAGTGGTATTTTATCTCTGATGCTTTTCCTTTCACCAAAACTATGTTGTACTTTTTGTGGGCTTCAGCATACTAATATTTTTGTCTCTATCACCATTTCAGTTTGTGTACATCAATAGTGCGTTCTCTCCGAACCCTGACGAATTGGTTATTGATCTGTTTAATGTAAGTTTTCTTGTTTTATTTTTTATTTTTCCTTTGATCTCATGTCTTTTTTTCAGTTGTGGGTCTGTGGTTATGTAGATCTACAGTACCGAAAATGCTGCTTAGTAATATCTGTTCATGTATTTAGTCATAGAAAACCATGAATTTCCTTAATGGCATTAGAAGGTTATTGAGTTATTGATGAATGCAACTAAAGAGCGCTAGAAGATTATTTATCGGTTTTGTTTATGTGAAAAGTTTGATAACCAATGATTGCATAAGGGAGAAACTTTGGCTAATTTATTTCTCTAGGTCTTTCAATTAGGGAAAACTGTTTTCTGATGTACACTCACTCAGCACTAATTGGACGATGAGACAGAGAAGACAAGAATAACAGTGGTTCACATGATGAAATATTTGGTGTTTTTGTGATATTGCGCCTGACAGGATGTGAACTGATTGCAAATATTTCATAGAATGTTAATAGATTCTGTCTGACATCGTCTACGTCATCTGTCTTTGGTGTCTTTCGCTATTACGAAAATGTCCTAATTTTTTTGTTCCGATAGCAATGTTGCTATTTCAATATTCATGCATGTGAGTTTGGAATTGATTTGTTGCAATGGACATCGATCTGATCCAAAGTATTTGTCGTCGCATAAATTTATTCACTAAAAGTTTCTTGTTTTGATCATTCCATTATCTAAAGTACCCTAATCCTGCTTAGCTTTGATATTATTTCATGTATTTCTCTAGAATGTAAAAATTTCTACTTTAACAATGCAGAATTTTGGCGTCGATGGTAAACTGCTAGTTAATTACGCCTGTTCAATGGCATGGGGCTAGTTACGGGTCTCAAGCATGCTGCTATTGTACTTTTCATTGTTCATACCGTAAGTTTAATAATTATTACGCATTGACAGTATTCCTGGGGGTAAAAGGAATCGATGAAACAATTTTCTCTGCTACCATTCTTCATGGGTAACTTCCAGTTACTAATTTTCAAGCTTGTTACTTATTTTAGATTTCTTCAAACGAAATGTAAAAGATATGTGGATACGCTGCTGAATGGCTGAATATAACACAGAAGATTGTCGAAAAAGATGGAGATGAAAGCAGAAGATTAACAATTAACTCAGTGGGCTGCTGATTCCATTACTGTTAATTCATTGATTGTCCTGGATTGAAATACATACTTCTTTGAATTTTACTGCATGATTTGAGCAGATGACAATAATATTTGTAGTTATGCACATTATTGCTGCAAAAATCATTTGGTTTCCAGCTTTTGGATGCAGAGTTGATGTACTGCTTATCATATACTTATTGTCTCTCTTTTCTCTTGGACTCTTTGGGCTGTCAGACTAAATTCTCCTATCAAGAGTTTGATCTAAAATCATTTAACCCTTTTGATTTTAAGAAATATATAATTAAACTATGATTTTTAATAAACTAATACAGTAAATTATCAGAATTTTTTTGAACATTTCGCCTAATTTATGAACATTTGACTCTGGGTGCCGACTAATTTGGATGTGGTCTTATTTTACTAAATCAATTATTCGTTGGCAAATATAGATTTTTTTTTTTAAATCTCTCAAATCAAATCCAAATAAAATAAAAATCATAATTACTAGAGTTATTTTTATTAATTTTGACGATTGTGGGTAGTTGGAGAATTAAATTTTAGTAGTAAATCAATTTCCTTACGTATATATATAAATAAAAATAAACTAAAATAGCATTAAATAAAAATATATGATGTGACGTCACCAAGCTCTTACATCAACTCTAAATAGACGATTGCCTGAGAAAATTCAGAAATTTCATGTTGTAGTCTGAAATTATCTTGTTTCATGCAAAGTTATTCTCACTGTCAATTTGAAAAGAAGACGAGTATTTAAGCTTGTGGGGTTCTAATGGCTGCCTCAATATTCAAAAATTGACTTAAATATGGTTCCTTTGCTTTAATTTCTATATTTCCATTTTTTGCACATTATTTTACAAAATGACAAAAAATTTTATGGGAAGTCCATAAAGCAAATAAATTGCTAGAGATGTATGTAACGACCATTTTCAAAAATATTTTTTTAAAAAAAAATTCGATAATGTAACTTTTTAAGGTAATTTTAAGAGGTTTAAGTAATAATTTATAAAATTCTAATTTTTTTTTAAAAAAATTATAAAATGCTAATTAATAATTAGATTTTAGTCTTTAATTTTTTACTATTTTATAAAGAAATATAAATATAAAAATTAATTAAATAGCAAATTTTGTTGATTAGAAAAAGGGGTTTTTATTAAGGACTCAATGGTTAAAGGGGAACGAATTTTGTACCTAAATGGGCAATTCAGTTTTTGGGTCCAATTATATGTAAATGAACTGTCTTTCTTTATCATGTAATATATGTCTAAAAGGACCACTTTTTATTTATTAATTATATATATATTATTGTTTTAATGAATTTACTTCTTATATGTTTTCTCAACCACCTCTTTTTATGATATTACAAAGTTTTATCAATCTATATAGTAACCAAAACATCCTTATTAAGGATAATAAACCTCCATTAAACACTCTTACTACAATATTATTATTACATATTTTATTATTACATATTTTACTAAAAGTTACAAAATATAGCATTTAACGTTTTGGTTATTCAATTTTTTTTTTCATATATAATAAAATATTCGAGCCCTTCATGTAAATGTCCAAATCTTATTATTATTATTATTATTATTATTATTATTATTATTATTATTATTATTATTATTATTATTATTATTATTATTATTATTATTATTATTATTTTTAATGTGAAATTGCCTAGTAATATTATTTTTTTTTCCAAGATAAAAAAAAAATTGAAAAAAATTATTGCAGGGTGCAGCTTGAAAAATTGTCCAAAAAATGTTTGGATGTTTCTTAAAAACCAAAGCTTGCTTCCTCAAAAAACCATTCTATTCCCTTTGTAGGCTATAGTAATTGGGTAGAATATTCTTTCCTGCATCTGCATGCAATTGTCTTTTTTTTTTTTTTTTTTTTTTTTTTTAAATCTAGAATAAATAAATAAAATTACAAATATTTCATACAATTATCTTGTTCATAATCATCAACTAATTTGGATTGGAGTTGACAAAATCATTAATCTCTCAACCTAATTTTAATGCTAATTAAGACTTGAACTTGATATGCATATAAAATTACATTTCACCATATACTATATAATTATAAAAGACTAAATATATAAATTCACACTCCAACTTTCATCTTTTTTTCCAAATGGAACCCTTAAGTTTGCTCTTAAACTATTAAATCCTTGAACAAACTCACACTCTGCCATGCTAAATAATTAGCGCTTGTTCACAAATGCAAGAGATTGAGTTTCACAATTCAAGAGAAAAGGAGTTATATAATTAAAAAAATTAGTTTTAACTAAAATTTTAATTTATTTACGCTGAAAATATATATTTTTTACAAATAATTAAGATATAAAAATAAAAACATAACCACATTTTTAAACGAAATCGAAGTTGAATTTGAGCTATTTTTTTTATTTTTAAAAATTCAATCGATCGGATTTTAAGTTCGGTTCAAACTAGATCGAACTGACATTTATAACTTTATATTAGGTACATTATAAATATAAATTCATCATATATCCCAATCATGTGGAAAGGTGGTAGCTTTTACGATTGTATGATTGATTTTATTTTTTTTAATTTACTTTTTATTATCCATAATTATTTGTAATTTCTTAGACAAATCATTCTGTCATCAAAGAATAAGTCCATAAATATTTTCAGTGTACAAAACCTTCTGTTTGTTCCCCAAAATCCGTACACAATCTTGTGTTTTTTCAGTTCTTGATTGCTTCATTTTATAACATTTTATTTAAATATATAGCTTTTAATTATTTTTTAGAAATGACGTTTAAAGTTTAAAAATTAATATTTTATAAAACATTATTTATACAACTGTCAACCAACTTAAATACCTAAAAAACAAATATTCAACACGATTTAATTGTTTTCTCTAAAAAAACAAAATTTCCATCTTTTCAAATTTGATTTTAACGAAACTGTCAAAAATATAAAATTAAAACATGAAATAAATTGATAAATACACAATACAAAAATTGCAGACAACTTCCAATAATTAAGTTCATGATTGAAGAAAAAAATTAAAAAAAAAAATAAATTAAACATCATTTATTTCGAGGAATTGGCTCATCCATTCCAAGTTTAAAGGATCTTCATTGGAGAAATCAAAGAAATCATCTATATTAAAACTACTAATTAAATCTTGATTATCCCCATTATTATTATTATTATTATTATTATTATTATTATTATTATTATTATTATTATTATTATTATTATTATTATTATTATTATTATTATTATTATTATTATTATTATTGCTGTTACTAGAACTAGTCTTCTCCTCCTCCTCCTCCAGTTCTTCTTCTTCTTCTTCTTCTCTTATCATTTCCACCATATTTTCTGTCATTTTCTCATTTCTTGATTCTTCTGCTAATACTGAACTAGCTTCTTTTTGTAATCTTTCTTTTTTATTTATTTTCTTGCTCAAATGAGAATTCCAGTAGTTCTTTATTTCATTATCTGTTCGTCCCGGTAACCTTCCAGCGATCAAAGACCATCTATAAAAAAGGAATATCAGATAATTATATATATGCTAATTAAGAGCTTAATTAAGTAATTACTTAACCTGTTTCCCAGTAATTTATGAAGCCTGAGAATTAAATCTTCTTCTTGATTAGATATATTTCCTCTCTTTATATTTGGTCTTAAATAATTCAACCACCTCAGTCTGCAACTTTTACCAGACCTATTAAGACCTGCAAACCAAACTTAATTTCCTTGATTAAATTGATTAGCAAGTAATTAAAGAAGAAAACAAAATTACGCAATGCACCGCTCTGGCTAAGATTAGTAATTCAAATACTAATAATTTAACTAAAAAAAATTTAATTTGCGTATAATTAAAATGAACCTGCTTTAGTTGCAATCATCTTCCATCGTTTGGCACCATGGATAGCAATAATCTCTGCTAATTTTGCATCTTCCTCAGCTGTCCATGCTCCTTTGTTAATTACTTTATTATTTCTAACTTCTGTTTTCACAGACTGGTTATTGAGAGCAGCAGCCATGAATATACATATAATAAGCTAGCTTTCTTTTTCTTGTTCTTCGTCTTCTCTAGGTCTAACCCGACTTGGTAGAAGAGAAGAAGCTCAACTACTACTTATATATACATATATACAGAAACACACATGAGAGAGAGAGAGATAGAGAGGGATAGGTAAGGTCAAACTTAATAGTAATAGGACAGGACTTATCATATGTTCATGTGTTTCATGATCGTGTAATAAGTCTATGTATAGCATAACTCTTGTTCCAATTAAATCACCACGTCACAACAATTGTAACGTCTTTCAAAAAATATTTTAGTTCCATGCTAACGTTTATTTGACTGTTGTCAAACCCACGTACTAATAGATATATTGACGGTGTTAAATAATAATGCATAATGGTTTGACTAATTAAAACATTAAATTTTTTTTTATAAAGTTTAGTGACATATTGTTTTAAATAGTTTTAAGAAATTAGGTTAGTATTTTATGAAAAGCAAATCTTCTTAATGTTTAGCCGTTAGTGATTAATAATTTATGAACCGCTACTAAAACAGCTAATAGTTGATCAAACAACTAAATGTTACTAAAGAACTGACTTTGTACAGAAACCCATTATTTAGAAAACTATCTATTTTTTAGTGTTTAATAGAAAATATCCACATTAAAATATTCTTGCTATTTTAAAACTAGGGATTGAAGAGAATTTAAAATTTTAACCTTTATACATAAAATATTTAACATCGAGCCATATTATATATGTTAATATTAGAGATGCTCTAAGAACTATCCATACACTAATATTACACCTTTTAATTCAACAAGGGATTTAATCCATAGGACGGTACAACAGAAGGTTGCGTCTACCATTACCATGCTCGGATGAAGAGTTGAACTCGTGACAAATAGATCATAACGCAGCACACTAATCACTAGGTTAGATCCTCAGCTCCACCAATATTACACTTTAGTTGGACAATATGATAATACATGGAAGTAAATGAGGTATTTATATTTAACAATGTGAAAAAAAAAGGGAAAAAAGTACTAATAATGTAAATAGATGATTAGTCTGATTTCGGATATGTTGAGGGTAAGTAAAAAAAATGCAATGTAACCTACTTGTCAAAAGTTAACATTATTATAAAGGTTGCTAATGTGACTGCTTTTTATTAAAAAAATAATTATAGATTAAGGAATATTTTAAAATTCTAAGTGCGCATTAACCTTCCCTTTTACAAAAATTATTCATGCATTTCTCCAAATAATAAAATAAATTTATATCTATCAAAAAAAAAATTAGGGTGGCTTAGTTATTTTTAAATTAATATAAACTTAGGATTAGCTTTAATCATAGCATTCTACATTATTTTAAGATTGTACTATATAAAGATTTTTTAATTTAATTTCTTAAAATTGGTGAATTTTTTTCCTAATAATGGGATCAAGAATTGAATTTGTATAGTTCATGCAATAATATCGGTTCAAATTCGATAAGGGGATTTTCTTTTTTTTTAAAAAAAAATTCAGGATCGTAAAAAATATAAGGTTATTATTTTGTATTTGATAAAATGTATACTTTTCCAATGTTATCTTTTATTTATTAAAATTTAAATTTAAATACATTGTAACTAATAAATTTTTGAGATTAAATTAGAAATTTTTTATTATTTAAATGTCAGAAATATAGAAAAATAAATAAAATTAAATAGAATAAGAAAAAAGTCATGTGACAAAAGCTTGTCGTGCATTATGCAGATCAGACGTCTCATATTTGTCCTATAGTGTCTGCAGATCTCGTTTTAATCCAAAACTTTTCTTTTTTGCATGTTCGGAACGTAAAAAAATATCACAGTACCAAGCAGGAATAGTTTAAAAAAAAAAAGTAATAATTATAGTTTAATTAATTATTATCTACAAAATGATTGACGTCAAAAGGCAATTAATATATAATGAAAGCACTGATTAATTTGCAAATGATATTGATTTATTGCATTTTGTTCTCGTAAATACAGAAAGATTAATTAATTAATATGATGTTTTTTGAGAAAATTAATTAATTTTGTTATTTCCTTCCATTATATTTGCATGTTAATGAGTTTTGAATTAAATAATATGTCTAAATTAATTATAATATTTTTATTTTAATATAATTAAAACATTCACTTTATAATTTTTTTAAAAAATAACATTTAATATTAATACAAATATAAAAATAAATTTATATTTCGTATTTAAAATTTTAAATTCAGAAAACATGTATTGCACAAGCATGAATCTCTGAAGTTCCTTTTCATAAAATAGTCATAATAGTTGTCCTAATATCAACATCAAAATTTATGGTCCACATAATTTAGGTCAATCACTGTTTGTGTCATTGCTTTGTTTAAAAAATTAGGTTTGCTAAAATTAGTGAATAAACGTTGCATTAGTGCTCAATATTTCGTTTATAATAATTAATTAAGGATTAGGTAATTAATTGTCTGAAAAAGAAAGTGACAATTTGGACTGCTTATAATTTGGAATGTCATGACAAACGGATCTTCTAAAAATGGGATTGATTTTCTATTTGCTCATTTCCATAACTTACCAAATCATATTTGCTACCATTCATTGATGTGTTTTTATGGACTCAGACTCATTGTTTTGTCTGTCCGAATTTTTTACTTAATCCGGTTCGCATTTAATAATGATAAGTGAGTCTTCCAACAAAGATAATTACATACGACGAATCTCATATCTGAAAACTATTTAAACGAATTTCAACCGTTTGCGATTAGCTTTATTTAATAATTAATAAAATTGATTATTAATTTCTTCTAAAACAACATGTAGGAAAAAATTCCTTTGTTATTTATTAAAATCCAAAAGTGATATATAATGAGGAAGGAAATTATTTTTTTCTCGAAAAAGTATAAGAAGAATTCAATTGAAAGAAAAGTTTGCATGAGGCCAAATTTAAAGATTAGATTTTTGTACTAATTGCTATATATAATAATATGATTAGTGGGGATACTTAATTTTAATTTTTTTTTTAACATCAGCTTTTAATGGAGTCAATGATTCGCTCAAGATTTTGATTTTGTGTCCGACTACTACCTGTGAATAATTGATCGACATTATTTGAATATATATATATATATATATATTATGAATATTTTACTATTCTATTTCTATCTTTTACTTAGGTAAATATATATTCTATATTTATTCTCCGAAAACTATTAAAAAATAATTTACGTCCATAATAAAAAAAATTAGGATAAATTTTATGTTTATGCGTAGTCGAGTGGTAAACACTTTCCGCCTGAAACTATATATTTTGGATTCGATCCACCATAGCTCATACAACCATTAGGTTTTTGGATTCACTAATACAACTCATCCTTAATTATGGTTAAGTTACAAGTTTTGCCGACATAAATGTTATAAGTTCATATATAATCTACTTATAGACTCGCAACATTGAATTATTTCACTGGTATTTTAATTCTCAATTGTAGAGATTTCCCATTAATTGAATTAGACCATATTTAAAACACATTAATCAGTAATTAATAAATTATTAACAACTTGTTGGTGTTATATTTGATAAAAAAACCTTCATAAATATTAGAATATGTTATTATATGCTTTGGTGTTGATGTATTAACCATAATTTATATGGTCATTACATTATAATTAATTTCTTGTGTTTAATTAAATTTATCAAGTTTAATACTTGTATATGCAAAAGCTATGCTACCTACTAGTTTTTTCTTTTCTTTTATTTTAATCTACATATTTAATTTAATTTTGTGGACCAACGAAAGAGCACTAAGCTAAAATTTTATTGGTAACCTATAGTATTGACCCAACATGCCATTTTTTTTTCCTCTCTAAATACAGAAACCATACTGTAGAACATGCTAACCCTAATTATAAAAGCATTTAAGACAAAAATAAGGTTTATGGGCAGGAAATTAAACAATTAATTTCACTTATAATTAATTAATGTAAGGTTAAGGACTAATCACTAACTTTTGAGACCTATAGAAGTATATCAGATTAAGAAATTTTCCAACTTATATACCTTTTCTTGTAGGGTTTCAGCCCTACATGAAATGAAGAATCATTTCTAGGTCGGAATAAATGCCAGAGAGTATTGGGACAGACAAATTAAGGCCCAAGTGAACAGATTTTTATAAGCATCGATAATATGTATAGTGTAGGGTTAGCCATTTCCAAGCTAGTAAGGTTTGTAAGGTGTCCTAAAATAATAGGGCAACCCCATCAACCTTTATGCTCATATTTTTTGTTTTCAAGTCCTAATATATTGCCTCTGAAATGACCTTTTGTATTATATAGGCACTTTTTTAGAAGTATTTAGTTTTTTCATGGTTTAATTTTAGTATAAATTGACCGAAAATTGAAGCATCCATTAAATTTAAATGATTAATTAAGATTACTATTAGTGAAAAAGTAATTAATTAGTAAAAAAGTAGTAATTGTCCTTTTTTTTTGGTGTATATGAATTATGAAGAAAAATAGAGTACTTCTTTTATATATTTCTTTTAAGATAATACAGGTGAGTTTGGAAATAATTAGCTATTTGAATAGTTGTTAACAATTTTAATGAGTATTTATAAATTCTAAAATTTAAAAACTAAAAAATTTTAAAAAATTAATTTTTTATAGAATGATATATAAATACTTAAAAGTTACTTATTAAATACTATAAAAATATTTATTTAATATTTTAACTAATTAAGATGCTAGAAATTGTTAATGGCCAAATATACAATTTACCATCAGCTTACAATTTTTTTTCTAATAAAATACTAAATTTTGTGAGTAATCATTTAAACACTTGAATTTTATTTTTTATAATTATTTAAACATCTCGCTCAATAGAAAGAAACACTTAGTAAGATGTGAGTTGAGTAATAATTTGTAAGTTTGTGTCTAAATGTCATTATTTATGAGTTTTTTTATATTTGTTTGTATCTGTTTAACATTATATCCATTTTTATCTGTTTAAGTTTGTACATTTATTTTTTAAAAAAAAAATGACTTTATAAAGTTGTTAGAATAAAAAAAGTCCTTTTTGATGATCGTTTTGAATTTTATCACCTTTTAAATGGACGAAATCAAAATAACCCCTTTGTAAAGTAATTATGTAAAAGACTTTTTTTTTTTTGTCTATATAAGTTAAAAAAAAAATTTCTACAAATTATATCACATTTTGATTTTCTATTTATCTTTTATTAGTTAGTTTATCATTTGTTGCACTTTGTTTATTTATTTGTAGTAGTTTGTTATTGTTTATTAATTGTTTAAACATGTTTACAATCATCAGTTTATATTTATTTTCGTATTTGACATGGTTTATAATTTGTTTTAATTCAATGTATACCATGCATGTCTCGCCAGGAGGACTCTCTGGTTGTCGAAAATTTCCTAATAGCTACCAGCATGAACAAAATTTGCAACATTGGAAAGATAACCCGATGCTAAATTCCAAATATGCAAAATTTTCAACTAATTGATCTGCCCAATTAGCTAATTTTTTTTTTCCGATTTCATATATTCCGATTACCAAATTAAATAAAATTTATACCAAAAGAAAGAAGAAATCTGAACGAACTATTAGTATAAAAACCGTTGTTAGATAACCACTAGTACACGACAAAAAAGTGAGGGAAAGTTAAATCGTCTGTTATTGAAACCGTAAGTAATGTTTCATCACATGATAGATCGTTGCGATTCCGACCACATTAGACACGCCAATAGTCATTCAAAATGATCATTGGTGAGTGTCGGAGAGAACTGTACATAGGATGGCGACATATATGCTTTTTCAACGGAAACTTTGGGAAAGACTCTTTTGTTTCTCTTTTCCTTTTGACCATAACCCATATTTCATGTTTTTCTTTGTGTACAAGATGAATATATGACTATTTTCATAATTTTTTAATCCTAGTAACATTTTTACAAAACAAAATATAAATGTGTTAGCTTTACATGAAAAGACCAATTAGTGAACCTAAATTAAGTATTAAGAATAGTGTATTATGGTAATAACAATCAAAATGAAAATTTAAAAGTACAACTAATGCCCTATCAAGATTGATTATGGAAGTTCAAGAAAAGCCCAAAAGAGAGAGACATGAAATGAAAGGAAGGACTACCAATAATAGTAATTAAAAGCTGGACCAAATTCAAAAATTTATGGCCCAACACCATTTCAAAACTGTACAACCCAAGTCCAATTATTTGACACTTCATCATATTTAGTACTTGTTCATAATTAAAGGAAAAGTTATTATTTAGATTTTTTTTTTCTACCTTTCAGATTTTTTATACATAAAATTAAATGGATCGATCTTTTTAAATAACATATATTGTTGAATTATATTAATTTCATTAGATTAAAATTTATTATCTAATTTGAAGTTATTTTAAATTAAGTTAATTCATATCTAATGTAATAAAAAAATTAAAATTATGAGAAAATAAAAGGGTATATGAGGCTAATTAAAAAATGTATGTTTTTTTTTAGCACATTCTTTGAAAAAAAAAATAAATTTTTCGGAAAAATAATCGTCATATTTTTACTATATTTTCGAATTATTCTAAGGAAAAATCATAAATTGATAAAACTATATAGATAAAAATTGTATATACAATTATACATCACTTTAAAAAAATAATTATATATACATTTTTTAAATTTAATTAGCGGATTATATATATATATATATATATATATATATATATATCAAAGCCACCTTTGTGAATTATTGCTTTAAGACCCCCATACGTACATACACGAGTCAATTCTGAGTCTCCTCCAGTGTTAACCACAGGTAGCGAGTATTGTCTGAATATACACTCGAGTATGATGTGGTAAGTATTTGGTGCATTTTGTAGTATGGTATCTACTCAAATCTTGACCTTTGAAAATAGATCATCATTCATATCTATAACTATGATGGTGGTTCAGTATGATGATATCCATCAAAGTTGTCTAATCATTAAAGTTTTATCTTCTCAATCTTGTGCTCATTCAAGAAATCAACGTACTGCTTGTGCTTTTGTGTTTCTAGCTTATTTCAAAAGTTCTTTTTTGCTACATTTATACAAAAACTTATAAGTTAAAAAAAAAAAGCCAAATAAACTTATAATTTGACCATATTTGATGTATATAAACTTATAATTTTATGCATACAAATCATATATGTAGGTAAAGTAAGGGTATGAGTGATGTACGTAGACTTAACCCTGATAAATAATAATGAAAAAGAAAAGGCACAGAAGCCAAAGCAAAATTAGGAAAATAGATAGAGATATTGCAGATACTGAGAATATAAAACAAGAAAGAGATAGAAAGAAAAGAAAGAGAAGAGAGCTTTGATTCAAAAATTTTCAAGTTTGAGAAAAAAACCCACATCACAGTTTTTGAGAAGATAATAATAATGAGTAACTGGTTGGGTTTTTCTTTGAGCCCTCATTTAAGAATCGATGAAGGTTTTAGTAGAGAAGAAGCTGTTTCTGGTTTTTCGTCTCATGATATTTCTGCTGGTATGCCTTTACGCTCTGATGGCTCTCTTTGTGTTGTTGATCCTTTTAGATGTACCTCTAATGGCTCTCATCATCAAGGTATTTTATTTTATTTATTTATTTATATTTCTGTATTATCATGCACACTTCTTCTTCTTCTTCTTCCTTTTTCAAGATTAGGTTTTTTTTTTTCCTTTTTCTTTTTTGTAAAGATTGGAGATATGATCAGAACACCATGGATGCAGCAGCAACTAGTGCAAGTGAAGGAGGTCCAAAGCTTGAAGATTTCTTGGGTTGTTACTCAAATGATGAAACAAAAATTTATTGCCAAGAAACCCAAAACCAGAATAGAATTAATGTTAATATAGCACCAACACCAAGCTTCAATACTAACAACAATGGCGATTTAGAAGAAAATCTAACTAATAACCCATCTTCAACTTCATCTTCTTTAATCCAATCTTATAATTACACTGAAAACCCACAAACCCTAGTTCCTAACAATGGTTTGTATCATGTAGTACCATTTGAAAATAATAATAATGGTAGCGGTGGTTGTCGTGTTCCTGCAATCAAATCTTGGCTGAAGCAGAATCCATATTCAAGTGGTGGTGGTGATGGTAATAATAATAGTAATAAAGGTTCAAGTGCTGTCCATAAGTGTAATTTCCAACCATTGTCATTGACTATGAATATGATGAGTCCAAGTTCTGAAAATGGATTGGTTTCTTCAGTTTCGCCATTACAAGCGATTGATAATAGAAAAAGGTGTTCTGCTGCTGCTACTACTGTTAGTAATAATAAATCTGTTGTTAGAGAACCTGTTCCTCGTAAATCTATTGACACTTTTGGTCAAAGAACTTCTCAATATAGAGGTGTCACAAGGTAATTTATTTTAATTTCAATTTATACAGTACTAATTAAAATTTTTATTCTGGTGTAATATTTTTAGTTGAATTATTTACTTTTTTAGACATAGATGGACGGGGAGATTTGAGGCCCATTTGTGGGACAATAGTTGCAGAAAGGAAGGACAAACAAGGAAAGGAAGGCAAGGTAGGGTATATAAATTAATTAATTAAATTAATATTTTTGTGTATATTTTTTATTTTTGTGAGAAAAAAAAGAGAATATACTAACGGTTGCGTTTTCATGCACTTTTGGGGGCCTCTTCTTTCACTATCGCAACATTGTGTAGTCTATCTTGGTAGGTGAAAAAATTTTGTAATTTCTTTTTTTATTATTATTATTCATATTAAAGAAAAAAATTATTAATATTAATTATTTTTAATTACATTTTTGGGTAGTGTGCATGTTCTTTCTTCTTCATTCTTTTTGTTAAAATTGTTTTTATTTAAATTTATAGGTGGCTACGATAAAGAAGAAAAAGCAGCAAAAGCTTATGATTTAGCTGCTTTGAAATATTGGGGACCAACTACTCATATAAATTTCCCTGTAAGTTCATCAACTGAACATTCTATAACTATTAAAATTTTAAATTAGATTATTATTAATTCTAATGATCTTAATTTTATTAAATGCTTGTAGTTAAGCACTTATGAGAAAGAACTTGAAGAGATGAAGAACATGACTCGACAAGAATTTGTAGCCAATTTGAGAAGGTAATAATATTAATCTTTAAATTTATTTTAGTAAAAGTTAAAATTAAAGAAAAAGATTAATTGCTTTTCTTGAAACATTTGGCAGGAAAAGTAGTGGGTTTTCAAGGGGAGCTTCTGTATACAGAGGAGTGACAAGGTGATGGCAGAAAGTGACCTCTATGATAAAGTTTTCCATTATTATTTACTCTGTTTTCTTTTATTATTGCAGGATTTTTCTGTTCATGGGCGAAAAAGTATTTATTGTGATTTCCTTTCATTTGCTAATTTGAATCTCTTTTTGAAATTATTGCAGACACCATCAACATGGAAGATGGCAAGCTAGAATAGGAAGAGTTGCCGGAAACAAGGACTTGTACCTTGGCACTTTTAGTAATTAGCCTCACCTCTCTCTTATATAAAAGCATGCACTTTCTACATTTTTTGCTATTGCTTTTTAGGGTACCTATTTGGAAACATAACGAATCCTCCTTTGGAAAATTCAATCTTTAGTTAATGAGTTTCGTATTTCAATTATTGGATCCTTTTATGCATAAGGTTCTGGTAGTTGTATTTTTAATTGAGTAGATTAGGGGATTTAATTTTAATCCGTCGCAACCCCTATTGTCCTCTAGGAATTTTAAGTTATATTTGGTAGTTTATAGATTGGTTAATTTACGAGTTTAGAGTAAAATGTTGAGGACCAAAAATTATTATAGTTGAGCTGTTGATGAAAATTGATTAGTGCTATCAAAAATCCTTTTCATTAATGTGATAAATCATTCATTAATCATTTGATTTATACATTTATAGGTACGCAAGAAGAAGCTGCAGAGGCATATGATATTGCCGCAATTAAGTTTAGGGGTACCAGTGCTGTTACCAATTTTGATATAAGTAGATACGACGTGAAGAGAATTTGCTCGAGCTCTACTCTGATCGCAAGTGATCTCGCCAAGCGTTCGCCGAAGCACTTGGCTCCATCTGCACTTGAAGATGACAATTCTTGTGCTTCATCGTCTCCTCAACCCTTGCTTGCCATGACAAGCGGGGAAGCCTCAGATGAATTGACTGATATTGTGTGGAATACTGCCAATGCAAGTGATGAAAACTATCAGCAGCAGCAGAATGATACCAACATTAACAATGATGTTATGATAGTGGGTTCGAGCAGCAAGAATTTGTCTAGCCCGGTGAGTTTGAAATGTTCAGTAGGGCTTAGCAATGGCCTCGGAGATTTTCGTCAAGATTACGGGTTGATTCAGAGGTCATCGAAGTATGAAGATGATGGTAGTAACGGAAGTAACAATAGGATTGGCAACTTAGAGTTGGTTCATCAAGTGCCTATGTTTGCATTGTGGAATGAGTAGAAAAGGGAGTAGAAGTTAATTAATATTAGAGTTTTTAATTAGGTTAATTAGGGAAAGTTTAGTTTAATTATTAATTACAAGAAGGTTAGGAGGAAATGTTAGGTAGTGATCGTAACTAATGCCACAGGAATTAAATTTTAAATTTGAGGACTAAAAGTAGCTTGAACAATACTTTAAATTTGAGATATTTTCAGGTAAAATATGGAAATATAATTTCATAGAAGACTACATTATTATCAATGATAGTGAAGAAAAATTTTCAAATTATATTTTCTTCATATTTTATATGGTTATGGCCAATATGCTTACATGCATTTCTAGCACCTGAGTTACAAGACACGTGGCAAAACTTCACATTAGCATAAAATCACTTATTAATGAAATATTATGTTGTCCTAAAGCTTATGCTCATCTTTTTTCACACATTTTTTTACCCACTAAATCTTATTCGAATGGAAGGGCTCCGGCCGGCTGCGTAGTTTGCAACGTATGGAAGGGCTCCGGCCGGCTACGTAGTTTGCAACGTATTCCGGACTCTTTTATATGCATAAAAAATAATCAAATTTGCTAAACACTCCTTAATATTAGTTTAATTTTTGTTTACAATAACAACCCATTTTGTTATATGAAAGGGTAATCATGTAGAGAAAGTCAAAGGATTTGACTCTGTGTTGTGGGAAAGAAAAAACAGAGAGAATCCAAGCAGGCTGTCCTAGAATTGAAGGGGTGTCTTAAATTGCGTGCCCAGTTTTAGCTTTATGTGCCTCTATTACTCCTCTATCTGTTCTCTTGCAGACATTTTATGGCTTTTTTTTTCTTTAAGCCTACTCCTTTCAAAAAGGAATATCATTTTTCTTATTCTTTGATCAATCTGTACCACATCTTCCCCTTATTGTTAATATAGAAAGACTTCCAAAATAATCATATTATCTATATAAATAAAATAAGAAAAAGAAATATATATTTTTTTACTGAAATAAAAAAAATTAGTGTAATGTTTTTCTAGAATTTTGACGAATTATACCAAATAAATACCTTTAAACTAATTTTTTTAGTAAAAAAAAAGTTGCATGCAAACTTTAATTTCTTATTTTAGAATAATATTTTTATTTATAAGTCTACTTTATATTATAATATTAAATATGGGTTTGTTATGTAATTTATTTTTAATATTTTTAGGGAAAAAAAAAGGCAATGGAACTAATAAAGTAAAGATAAAAGGTAACTAAAAAAGAGAAGAAAGAAAAGAAATTGGATTTGGTAAAATTTGATGGTTAGATTTGAAATAGAATAAGTAATAAGTGGGAGAAGAATATTTACCAACTTAGGGTGGCGTTAATGGCAGAAACAAAATTTAGAGATAGATTCGGAGCAGAACAACAAATCAAATTTACTTCATAAATGTCTGCCACCGCCACTTCATCACAATATCCACAGTACAAAAATAAAAAGATACTACACGCAAACACCAATAAATGAATAAAAATAAAAACGGATAATCATATATTTGGTGCCTCAACTTTTGAAAATGTCTTTTTTAGTTTCTCAATTTGACGTGGAAGCCGGAATCCGGCGACTTCCTAAACAAATAAGCGAGCAAGCGATCCGAGCTATGACATAACATTTTTGTAACGACAGTTCCACAAGGAACATCTTATAATGATCCAAGAATAGGAAGGAAATTATCAATTGGAATCTCCTTATGTTACTCGCGAAATGCAGAACAAAACCAATAAGAAAAAAAATAATTAAGTAGAAATTCAATACCTAGTAATTTGTAGATCACAAGCAACATCAATAGAACAAAGAAGAGAGATATGAAACCAAGATCTTCAAACACTATCTCCGGTTAAAAGAAGACATTTGCAAAAGTTGAGACACTCATTTAGACATTTCAAAAGTACAGGCACCAAAACAAAAAGGGTTTGAAAGTTGAGGCACCAAATACATCATTATCCCAAATAAAAATACTATTAATTAGGGTGTTATAGGGTAGAATAGAATAGAGTTGCAGAAATTAGGGTTTGTTGCATGGTTTTGGATTCTGTTATATAGTCTGTTCTTTTTACTGCCTATGCGTGCCTATTAGTATTACTTTGCTTTGCTTTTTTCTGTTTCTGTACGCTCCATTCAATTTTTTACTCATCTTCCTAATTTTAACTTGTAAATAATAATCCAACTCTAATTTTGGCTATACAGAAACACCATTTACTGCAAATTAAAAACTTTCTTTTGGTAAAAATTAATTATCTTTATTTATATAATTTTAATTATTTGAAGTGAAAAATGTCATTTGAATTAATTTTAGTTCTAAATTTTCTTTTTTCAATTTAATTTTTTTTTGTAATTTTTAATTATGTGTTCGAATTGCAAAAAATAAATAAATAAATAAATTTATTGGGATAAAAAAGTGACCTTCTAATGGGTATCTGGCGTGCCTCAATACCGGTTCTGAGTTTTAACCAGAAATAAAACACAGCAACAATTTCCAAGGCGATCCTTTTTCTTTAAAAAATATTTATTTGAATTGTATAGTATTTTTTTTAAAAAAAACTTCATATTATATGGTATTGTTAATAATCTTAGGTTAATATCGGAGGGTTCTAATTATTTTTTTTCTTAAAAAATCATTAATATTACAATTTTAAAACTTGACTTTATAATATAAATTAAATGAAAAAATAATTAAAGTGTGTTATTATGATGGGACAAGAAGAAAGAAACGGTGGGGTAAATGTATAGATCCTTTTCTAAGCTTTTGTGGCTAAACGACAGTCCTTTTTTTTCTTTTACAAACTAAACGACAGTGTTGTGCTGACAAAAATATACTTATATAAGAGAAGATGAATGAAGCCAAATATCCTTCTTCCTCTATCTGCACTCCTACTTCTCTTCCCCCATGTGATCTTTGCTTCCCTTTAAACAAAAAAAATTATCTTAAATTTGTTTTTTTCCTTAATATGTATTTTTCTGAAAAATATATATTTGGAGTTGACATTACATAATTCATATGAATAATGGGTTTGAAAATTCATTTTATAGACCATCAATTTTTACTAAAAACCGATTATCGGATATTAAATTATCGAACACCGAATTTCAAAACGATAAAAAATATTTAATAACTGTTACCAAATTATTTTAATAAAAAATTTTGATATTCGGTAAAAATGCTCGCTCTTAACTACAATTAATGAAAGCTCAATTAAGTCAACAATTATTATAATTACATTCAAAATTACACTCATTATCAATAACAAATTTCAAATTAAACTCCATAAAGGCATCACCACCGTTTTGATTAAGGAAGTGCATCCACAAGATTAGTGAACCCTAATAGTTATTGACTTGCTGACCTCTTCTTTCTTTTTTCTTCAAGTCCTCCTCTTAGTGGGCCCTATAAACAACATGGGCTGACTAGTAATAAGTAGAAAATGCATGTAATACATAAGAAAAGGGGCCCAAAAATACAAATCTGACCATCATTACATACCCAAAAGTCCAATTCCATAATAACCCAACATTAGGGCCCACGTGATCTTATTGACCAAAAAAACCTTCTTCCCATTTCCTTCTCTTTCTTAACAGCTCTTTCTCGCTAGATTCTGTTTCTATGCAATCAAATCAATCACCCAAATTAGCCTGTTCTAACCGTTGATCCCCGCGTACGGCGGCGTCTGACCCTACCCTTCTCCTCCTTCTCTTCTCTTTCTTTCTTTCTTTCTATCTGTGTTTCTTTTTTCTGCAGTTTCTGAGAAAGAAGAGGAAGAACACAGACCAGCTTCAATCATTCATTATGACGCGGGTTTGACTCATTAATGGATCATTTCTGATTGGTTTCTTTTAGGTGGATCAATAATGGGAATGTAAGATCTTTGATAAGTCTCTGATGAATGAAGAATATAGAAGTTTGTTGATACATCTTCTTGATTTCGGTGAAACGGAAATCCATTGAAATAAGTGGATAATTCCCCATTTTACCAAATGCCGATACCATAGAGGGTTCGTACCAAATCCGGGAAACAAGGATTTGGTCCGAATCAGTTGACCTTTTTCTTTGATTTGATTGGGAAAAATTGTGGGGATCGAACCTAATTCTTCGTCGGAAGAACCCAAATTCTTGGATTTGAGAAGCATAGTTTGTAATTCAGGAATTTGGGTTCGAATCCCAGATGCAAAAAATTCTCCTGATAAAAAACCTAATTTCTGTATCATTTCTCTCGTTTAATGGAAGCACTGTTACACAGCATCGTTTTTCTGATTTTAGGGTTTGTATGTAACTTCTCTGTCCTTTTACCGAATGTGAGGGCATCAACTGCAATTCTAAATTCTCCGCCGCCGCCTTCCCCCGCACCCCCTCCACCTCCACCACCTCCTCCACCCTCACCCCCACCTCCTTCTCCACCCCCGCCGACTCCACCACCACCACCTCCACCACCACCATCTCCTGATTCTGCACCTCCCCCACCATCTCCTCACCGTCGTTTACATCCACCTCCACCTCTACCTCCACCCCCACCTCCTAAACATAGTCCTCCACCGCCAAATTCGCCGCAGTCGCTGGGCGAGGACAGCATCTCAAAGAAACTTCATCAAGCTCCTCCGCCGCCAATAAAAAAGAATCAAGCAATGAATACTGGGAAGAAAATAGGATTATTATTTGTGGGTATGGCTGCAATTTTACAATTTGGTGTTATAGGATTCTTGGCTTTCAAAAGAAGACAGCTTTGGAGGATGCAAGATAGTTTTTGAAATTGAATTTCAAGCAATGTCCAGGAGGTTTCATTTCTTTTCTCTTTTCTCTTCTTTTTTCCGGGAAATTGAAATTCTTTGTTCAGATTCTTTGGTGATGGCTAGCTAGTGGGAGGAGGAAGATGATGGATTGCAAAAGTTTGAAGTTTGGTTCTCTCATTCTGGTCTTCTGTAAATGGGTATTTGTTGATTGATAATTTTCTTGATTTTTTTTCCCTCTTCACCCTTGGTATTGGTTTAATTTCTAATTTAGCTTTCATCTACACACGGCTTATAAGTTATAACTCAGAAAAGAGTAGTGAAAAACCCATTTGTCATGTCACAGATTGTTCTAACTTGCTTGTAAACAGATTCTGGAATCATGGAAAATTTGAAGAATTGCTATGCGAAATCTGTTCTTGAGTTCATTTTCTGTTGTTATTTTACCTTTTGCCTCATTTATTACTGTAGAATTTGCAATTTGATTTATCCACAAGTTTACCAATTGGTTGTTCTTGTATTTATGTTCTGTTAAAGCTTATCCATGGATTGTCCTGCCTCTTGGCCTCCATGTTTAAGTTTATGTTACTGATTTTTCAAGTTATTGTTAGATATTGTTAATGGTTTCTCCCAGTTGTAACTTCTGTGTGATAACTTGCTGATGTTGAAGGCACTAAATACATAAATTATAGATTATTATTGCATTAGTAGCTCCACTTTTTATCTGTGTTTTTCATAAATTGGTTTGTTTTACTTCTATGTTCATGATATTGCGATAGCGCAGTAGTTCTTAAATAGAATGTCTTTCTTCAAAATGATTGTGTTTATAGAATTTAACGTTTAAATATAGTTGGCAAAGACCCTTTATCTTTGCAAGGTGGTAATTAATGGATTGGTCAATTATTAATCTCTTGTTAAACTTAAATTTCATGATTAACGGGTTATAATTTTGGTGATTAGATCCCAATTATCAGAAATAAATAAATTTCATCTCTTCGAGTTTCTTTTTTTGACAAACTTAGAGTTTCTTCTTTTGAATCTGTTGTTGGATTCCAGTATCTTGTCTTGACCATTCAGATCTCTCTATGCATTAACATCAATGAAATAGACTTAACAACAGACCAGAAACAGTGTAATTTTATCTCACCTGATAAAAGTCTATGCAGTGAACGGCTGAGATCTGATCTTTCAGTGAACTGTCTTCAACTTGATGGTTGACTGGTTCTAAAATATGTGTAGGTAGTTGACACGTCACTCATTCACTAATACAATTAGGATTACTTTTCGTGTTAATATTGTGATTGTAATTAGTTATGGAGATGGAATACAATTACTATTAAAGTTATTAGGGGTATGACGTGGCATGCAGAGACATGATTTGCCGACCTAGGTTAAGTGTCACATCAGCACTCAATTATAGGCTTAACTTCAGTTACTTGGATTCTTCTGTGACTAATTGGGTTTGAGTTGAACCTTCGATTCAATTACAGATCAAAGTTCATATCCAGAGGAAAAACACGTTACACCCACTCTTTCTTTTTTTTCAAAACCGCCGTTATCTTCTTCTTTTTCTTCCATATTTTGCCTTCCAGTCGAACGAAGCTTTCTACTACAAATTCGCTTTCTACTTCATCTTCGACCTTTATCCTCCTCAATCACCGTCGTCATTGGATACTTGCATCATTGTCGTCAGATTTCTACTCCAGCACCATTATTAAATTTTAGATTTTAAAACCATAAAATCTTACCGTGTTTACAATTAGTCAGAAACAAAAATTTCAGGCGATTACCGTTTCCGTTCTTCTCTAATGAACTCTTTCTCTATCTATTTATTCTGATATGTCTAATTTTTGAAGGAGAAATGATATCTCCTCCTTCTGTTTTTAAACCGGCTTTCTAGAAAGATGTTGCAGACTTACAACGTTATTGGTGGGTTTGCTATGATTTGCGTGAATAATATGAATTTTCAAAAAATGTACACAGCACTGTAGATTATAGACGTTGATAGGATTATCTATCAAATGAATTTATTATCTTTTGCTTGTTCAGAAAAATCTAGACAAAACCTTACTAAAAATTTTCATCCAATATGCAATATGCAAGAATATAAATTTATTTTCTTGTTTTATACAAAATAAGAGGAAATAAATTTAATTATCTAAGTTTGTTAAGAAAATAAATTTATTTTCAGTAACAGGTGAACTGAATTGGAAGGAAATAAATTTATTTTTAGTAACAAGTAGCTGGAAGTGAAAGGAAATAAATTTATTTTTGAAGAATGATGCCTAAAAGTAGAAGAAAATAAAAGGAAATACACTTATTTCCGAAGAATGGTGGCTGAAAAAGAAATAAAAAACAATAAATTTATTTTCCAGTGGCCGGCTAACGGTGATTGCAGCGACTAGAAAGAAAAAAAAAATTTCGGCGGCCAATAATGCTCTGACGGTAGAAACTTAAGAAACTAAATTTATTTTCAGCAGTTGGTTTAAGAAATAAAAAAAAAAATTAATTTTAACAGCTGCTTTAGAAAAAAAAAAGTAAGTGATATTTACTTAAACTAAATTATGATTTGTGGTTTATACTGCAATTTCCCAATAATCTTACATTTTAATAACATTAATAACAAATCTATTATTGAAAGTGGATAATAAAGCTCAAAAACATCTTTGGATTTATTATTAATTGGAACTTCGTCAAAAGTGTTCAGATTGAAATTAATGAATTGGACTCTGTTTAACGGTTCATAAAAATAAAATTTTCAAAATTCATAATTATTTATTCTAACAATATCTTCTCTAAAATAAAATAATTAAGCACATTAATGAAGCTAAATCAACTTATATCACTAATTGACAAACATTACCAATAATAAACCAAATGACAACTAGTCAAAGGTCAAACTGTCTATCCACTTTGATGAACAAAGAAAAAGCAAAGGGTCCTTCCTATCCTCATCAAAAGATTATTAAATGATACAACTCATTTTGCTTATTATTGGGTCCCAAAATGTATGGATGGAGTAGCTTTGATATGTACATAACAAGTCAGAAAACAAAACAAGTAATAAGGTCTTGTTAGTTATAAAGCTTTTAAGCCAAAAAAAAAAGCATGTGGATTGAAATTTGCTTACAGTCAAACATGCAAAATGAGTCTACAAATACCCAACATGTTTGTTTGATAGGAAAGTGAAAGAAAAACAGAAGAAAAATAAAACTTAATAATCAAAGAAAGGTAAAGACAGAAATCCCCATCTGTGTCCTTACATTATTAATCCCCCAAATTTCAACATCTTAAGGAAGGTAATTTGACCCATTCAAAATCCTGCTAACCATTGCTAGTACTCTTTTGGCTTCTATATCAACTTCCATTATTGAGAGACTCTTTTAGCTCTGGAAAAAAAAAAAAAATTGAAGGACAAGAAGAAAATATAACAATGGTAAAGAAGCTTTGAATGAAGTCAAAAACCAGTACGAGTGAAATTTCGTAAATTGTAATACAATATAATCGTATTTAATATTATAAATTAACAATAAAATCATGACGTAATCGCAGTTACATCATATACTAATGAACATCCAATAATGATAAACAGTTTGATAAATTTATAATTGAATGAGGTGTGGTCAGAGCATATGCTGATTTTGTGTAAGATGTATCATTTAAACAAGTGATTAAAGACTATATTAAGTATGTTTTATTGAGAATTTTTCGTTAATTACTAACTTAATTAAGTGCCCTAAACGTAACTTGCTACTAATATAATAATAAAAAGAAGCAAAAAGAAACAAAAAATATACTAATTATATACATATATGTTCGTTAATTACCGGAATTTGATCGGAGTGGACTCAAGATTCAGTTAAGAATCTGAGTTTTTGGGTAGCCATTCATTAAAGAATAGGTGCAATGGTTTTTGGGATTCTGCTTCTTTTTCAAACTTGATTGGTGTTGTAGCTGATGACTTAAAATCAGTACCTAAAACAAAGCAGTGCTGCTGCTGCTGCTGCTGTAGATGATGATCTTGTTCTTGGTTTGAAGTACCAGCTAAATTTTCAAGTTCAGGTTGTGTGTAACCTTTATAAGAACTTGTATTCAATGGCTGAAATGAATCGTGTAACCCTCTTATATTTCCTGATGAAGCTTCTGGAAAGAATGTTCTTTCATCCATTTCTTCTCTCATTCCATGAAAATACCTGTACATATTAATCTTAACCCATCAAAACTATATAAAAAAACAAACTTTTAGTGCAAATGGTTGACCTGGGTTAAAACCCTGATGATATTACATGAGTTTGATATAATTTTATACCAACCTGTATCCCTTATCAGCATGAGAGGAGGAAGAAGAAGAAGAACCAGAATACAAAAATAAATTATGGGTAGGGTTAATTTGGGAAGAAAATCCAGAATCTATAGGTCTAGAAGATGATGAAGAATGGTCATAAAGAAAAGGATTATGAGAGAAAGTGTAAGAGTTAGGTGTAGAAATGGTGGTGGTGTAAGGATTTCTATTAATGGATTGTGAAGAAGAAGAAGAAGAAGAAGAAGAAGAAGAAGAAATTGGTATTGCAGAAGTTGATATTGTTGAAGTAGTAGTTGAAGAAGAAGAAGAAGAAAGTTCCACAGGCTTTCTTGAACGGTTTCTACCTCTATGCATATGTCTTTCACAATACTTAGAATCTGGGTAAGCTTCTTTAGAACATCTCCATTTTTTACCATCTGTTCTTCTGCATCTTCCTGGTTCTGGGTCTGTTTTTCTGCTATAACCCACTTGCAAACAACCCCACCCTACTGCAAAAAATTAAAAACCCATAATCAAAATTAGAAAAAGTTTTGATCTTTTAAGAAAGAAAGTAAAAAAGGATTAGGACTTCAATTAATTAATTACATGACTGATGAGGAAAGAGCCTTGAAGCCAATGAAGAGTCTAAACTTCTTTTGACTGAATAGATAAGTTCAGGGGGAATAGGAACACCTGAAACCATGTACTTGTAGATTAAAGCTTGATGTTCAAGTTCTTGCCATTGAGTTGGTGTAAAAGGAGACCTATTTCTTGTTGTTGTACTACTTGAATTAAACATCATGATAGAGACTAATTTTTTTTTTTTTAAAAAAAGCCTATCTAGAGAGGGTTTTCAGTGACAAAAAGGAGAAGAGTTCTTATGGGTATTTTTTCATTTGATTGCAGAATCTATTTGTAATTTTATTGCACACATAGTAGAAAACTTAAATTTTATTTCATTAGAGGGGAGAAGAGTTGTAGCAGTACTGAAGGAGGAGTCTGCACTTATAATGACTGCACTTCTGTAACTTCTGCTATTGTCTCTGACATCTTTACATATATCCATAAACTAATGTACAAAAAAAGGTAGTGAAAAAACTGAATTGAATTCAAAAAACCATTAGGGTTATTAGTCTTTGGCTCTAAAATTATGAACTTGGAAATGAGTGCCATGTCATTATGCGATGAAGCAGCAAATTACATAATGAAAGTGGATGCATATTTACCACTTTTTTTCCCTTTTGCCACCTTTTTTTTGTTTGTATGTTTGTGAAGATACTTTTTTCCCAAGTTTCATGGCATGTAAAAAGACATTAATGTGGATTTTAGTAGTTAAAACATTATTAGTAGATTAGTTTAGTGATATATTAAAAAGACTAATTATACAGCAATTTAACGACAAACGCCTTTACGATAGGATAAAAAGACTAATTATTATAATATAATAATTTAGTGGCCATTGGCTTATACTAAAAATTAAGGGAAGAAATTTTATTGGGAAATGAAAAAGATGAAATTTTTTTAAGATGGGATAATATAGCAATAGAAGAACTATTGGTTAGAAGAGGGAGGTTAAGAGTTGTCTTGTAGCTATTAAAATTGTGTCAGAAAAAATGGAGTGGTATGAGGTAAGATTTTAGGGCGGTTGTTTGACACATGCTTCTTTCTTTCATTACTCTCTCGTCTCTTCGTTCATCACTGTATTCCATTTTCTTGCAGTTTTACTGTTGTGTTCTTCATTCACCTGAGATTGTTTTTCTTTTTTGACTGAGATGTATTACAGATGCTGATGCTTACCTCAGTTCTGATTCTAATTCTGAATCGGAATCACTTTCCCATGTTACAACTTCCATGCCTGAGATTACCCATTGGCTGTGATTTCATTACTTTATCTATGTCAGAGAAATTTTCTAATTTGTTGGGAAATTTTGTAACTTCAAGGCTTTAGGGCCCAATGGGTTGTAGCCCAATATTCAACGGAGTACTCAAGCCCTTAGCCGCAATTACTTGTTTATGTTTAGGACAATAGATTAGACATGGTAACAGGCCGGTTTGGCCCGCTGGTTTCAGCTCGGCGATTAATCGGCCCGGCCCGTTGTCAAATTGAATTGTTCGAACCCTAACCGGAACTGTTAGGGGACAGTGCAATTAAAGTTCAAACTATTTTTGAATCGTGAACCGTATTGAATCGAAACCATCTTCAATCCATCTGAACTGTACTTTCGAACCGCCGGTTAACCTTTTTTTTTTTAAAAAAATAAAATAACCGGCCGAACCGTCGGCGGCCTGGCAGACCGATTAAGGTTCAACATTTCCCCTAACAGTGGTCCGGCAGGTTCGGCCCGGCCCGTAGCCATGTCTACACTGGATTTTCAAAATAAACCTCCTTACGACGGTTTGCGGTGGTCGAGAACAATTATCTCTTTCAACGACGAACCGCAGCCGCCGATTGCAGCTACTGCGATGACGACGGCCTCCACGAGGATTCCAAGATGCGATGAGTTGAAAGGAAAAACTCTATGGATTGCGATCACTTATTTGGTTAAAGGGACTACATACCTCATCCTAGAGGTGGCCACGGGCCGGGTCGGTTCCGGGCCTCTGCCCGTCGGACCACGGTTCGAAGGGTAGTGGAACCGGAACCGACCTGCCGAACCGCCTGGTCGGTGAACCGTCGGTTCGGCGGCGGGTCGGTTAACCGACAGTTCAATTAAACGGTTCGGACGGTTAACTGGCAATTCAATTAAACGGTTTGGACAATTAACTGACGGTTCAATTAAATGGTTCGGACGGTTCGACAATGGTTCACGGTTCGTAACGGTTACGGTTCGAAAAAATATTGAACCTGAACCAGCCCGCCGACCGACCGGTTGTGGTCACGGTTCGCGGTTCAATGGCGGGCCGGTCTGAGCTGTTGGCGGGCTGGGCCAGACAGGCCGAACGGGCCAACCCGGCCCATTGCCATATCTACCTCATCCGAAAGTGGAGACACGAGGATATTAACGGATTTCAGACTTTCGGGGCCTTGGACTGCTTCTCTAAGACTAGATATTTTTTTTTTAATTTCATCACCACGTGTCAGACATGCAAGCCAACGGTGGAACTTGGAAATCCAAGTGTAGTATTATACTCTAGCACGTCAGCAATATATGCCACACGTATGGACACTGTAGACCCGTCAGCATTGAATGCCACATCCACAGCTAGTTGTATTAAGGTGGTCGGGCACGTCAGCAACAAGAGCCACGTGTATATCCATCTGTATAACTAGGGGTGAGCAAATCGGTTAACCGAACCAAAATCGAACCGAACCGGTCGGTTTTCGATTAACCGAATGTACTAAATGAGTAACCGAAACCGAATTTTTTTTTTCGGTTAACCGAAAATGAAACTAAATAACCGATCGATTAACCGAATTTTTGGAAACCTGTTATGAAATGGCTGTGTAAATCGGTTAACTGAACCGAAACTGAAGCAGAAAGAAGAAAGAGAGGAGGAAAAAAAAGGGATTTCCAAAACGAAGCCGTTTTAGATATTGAAATTCGATTTTTCGGTTAACCGAAATAACCGAAAATTTCAGAAGTGATAATCGAAAACCGAACCGATTTTTTCGGTTAACCGAACCGAAAAACCGAAAACAAAAACTTATCAAAATTTCAGTTAACCGAACTTAAAATTTCAGTTCAGTTTCGGTTCTGACCGAAATTTGCTCACCCCTATGTATAACTATGAGAACACCTTAGCTAAATGAACCACATGTACATCCAGCTGTATAAAATGTTTGGACACTTGAGCCTTCCATATTTGTACGGACAAATGCCAGAACACATGTGTATATCCTGCTGTGCAACTATCAGAACACATTTCCTGCAGAGTGCCACGTGTCAATCCAGATGTACATAGGAGGGTTTTCACACATCAGCAAAGTCACGTGTTTTGCCAGGTTCATCTTTCCACGTGTACTACCTATTTGGATCCTTTTACATGTCAAGATTATCTACCGCGTACGTCAGAAACGATAAGTCACGTGTGTTCGAAGAGCTCTTCGTTGCCTGAGCGGGATTCCCACGTCAGCCTTTTCATGGTTGAAACTTGAAAGGATTCGTCGTTTCGTTTTACCGGCGGCAGTCGACGAAAGGGCTTCCCGTAACAATCGATTTCGAGTAATGGGTCGGCGTCGAAAGGTGGAGGTTCCATTTCGCGCTCAACGATAATATATTCCATAGGTCTCTAGGTAATTTAAATGTGGCCGATTTCCCCTCTTTTGTTAGCTTACAAATTTTTTACCTTTATCATCTGGTTCTTTTGTTTAATTCTTTCAATTTCTTCTTTTTTTTTCAGTGTTTCTATATAGAATGGTTCATATTCACATTGACTCAATTTAATGCCTTCTTGTTGGAGAAAAGCAACCATGTAAGTTTTTTGAAACATTTAATTGCCTGTTTTTTAGTGAAAAATGCAAAATTATGGTGATTTTAAGGCTAGAATTTGGTTATAACTTGTATCTGAACTTCATTCTAGCCTGCATTTGTGAGTTCTTTTTGAGTTGAATATATGTTTGAAGGCTTTTTATGAACTATATATCATTGACAAAACTTATTTTCTGTGGCTACAATGTGTGAAGTGGATGAAATGCTTTTTCTTTTCTAAGGTTTTTTCTTGTAAAAATTGTAAGATAACTTTTTGGATATCAGATTTATGGACTGAAATTAACAACAAAACTTTAGAAACTTTCTGTATTGTTCCAATATACCTCCCTTTTTCTCCTCTCTTGTCTGTTCTCATAATACTTTGAGGAAGGTGCTGGCTTGAAAACGATGTCTGCTATTTCTTTTACTACTCTGAAAGAGACTCTGCAGTCATTGGAAAATTAATCTTTGTGTATTTTGTGGATTGTCTCAAGAATCCCCCTTTTGGCAACAAGGTATATTCTCACGGTTATGCATTTTTAAGACATTTGTTAAAAGCTATTTCAACAATCTTAATTAACCCAGATTTTTTACATACTTCCATTGATTGCTGTATTACGATTATAACCGGGGAATACCTCAGTGAATTTATGCAGCATTCGGCCAGCCCTAATACAATGTAATGATGATTATGTTGCATGATTTCATTTGTAACGTTACACGGAAATTTATACAATGTAATTACTGTTACATAGCATTACGGCTTTACAAATTTGTCTTACATTTTCTAAGACTCTTCTAGTTGTCTTCCTATCCAAAGTTAGGCATTAGTTACATTGCATCAATTTCTTCTTCAACCATATTAACTGAAAAAACAATAGTTGCATAAAAACTTGTGATATCTAGTTTAAGTCATCTGAATTTCAACTTCTCCTCATCTTTAATGTTCGTTTTGCTGCTTTTTGAGTGATAGCTGTGTGAAAAGAATAGTGTTTCTTGTTTGAACTCGGATGTAGATGTAGCATAGTTGAAAGAATTGTAAAACATAGCTAATAAGTAATCTGTTTATGCCCATCCTGTGTAGCAGAGAGCTTAGCAGGAAGGAAATTCTTGTATACCACTCAAAAGGTCCATCTTTACAAGTTGGAAGTACAGCAAGATGTTGTATTGATACCTTACCATTTGGGGTCTTAGCTGTCAAATTGTCTTGTAACAATACAGCTTACTTTCTCCCCATGTGCTCCTACAGGACCACAAATTTGATGATTTCCCAATCATCTCTTCCTTTCTTTCCATCACTCAAGTCTTGCACTTTGGAAATCGTCAAGGAGCAGAGTATTAGTTACGTTTGTGTTATGCTTCTAATCACAAATTTTACTAAACCTTAAGTAATGTTATTATTGGTTCCTTAATCTCCGTTTCCTTATTGCAAAAGATATAACTCATTTCTTGATGTACATGTTTAACGGCTAAACGTAGCTTGTCCAATGTTAGAATCATGTTTTATGAAACCAATTCCATTTATAAGTCTTTGCTGGATAACTTTTTCATACTAATTTGTTTGACTAATGGAATTCTGAAAAAGATTAGGACTTGATGTAATTAGGATTATCCATTAACTGCAAAAGATGCTTCTTATCGTTTTGCAAAATCAAGTGTGGGATTGGGGGGGCTCACCCTTATTCCAATATGCATGACACCTTTGAAATTGTGGTCCTTTTCCTGCGTGCACTGGACGTCGGATTATAGTAGAGTAACTCTTCTAGCATTTTATATAAAAAGCTAATAGTACACTCGAAAGTTCACACGAAAAACCTCCTAGTTGAATAGAATCCTAGAACAAATGCTTCACCTTCTCTTTCTAGTTGCCCTCCTATTCACCACATCCGCTCATGCAGCCGATTTCTGTGTTGCCAAACTAAAAGGTGCAGGTAGTCCTTCCGGATATGCCTGCAGGAACCCTGCAGTTGTCACCGCTGCTGATTTTGTGTTCAGTGGGCTAGGAAAAGCTGGTAATACTTCAAATATTATCAGTGCTGCCGTGACCCCAGCCTTTGTGGCTCAATTTCCAGGACTAAATGGTCTTGGCATATCAGCTGCTCGGCTAGACCTTGCACCAGGAGGTGTTGTTCCAATGCACACCCACCCTGCTGCCACTGAACTTCTCTATGTGGTCTCTGGAAAAATAACTGCTGGATTCATTTCCTCTGCAAATACTCCTTATGTAAAGACTCTGAGTGCAGGTGATATTATGATTTTTCCGCAAGGGCTGCTGCATTTCCAGATAAATGCAGCTGGGATACCATCACTTGCTATTGTTAGTTTCAATAGCCCTGAACCCGGTCTGCAAATTCTTGATTTCGCTTTGTTCGGCAATAGCCTTGCCTCTGCACTGATCGAGAAATCCACTTTTCTTGATGATGCTCAAGTGAAGAAGCTCAAGGGTGTTCTAGGTGGAACTGGCTAGACTTCATGAAAACTGTTTCTCAATTTATATCCATTGTTTGTTTTGTGGTGTTGTAGTTGAGTTTTATATTGTTCTTTGAACTGTGTATTTTTCTGATTATTGTTAAGTAATTTATGCAATTATTTGTTTCGATTCGTAGCGCATGCTCTCATCAATGGTTGTGTTTAATTTTGTACTTAAAATTTAGAGCTTAAAAACTGAAGGTAATTGTCATTTTGGAAGAGAAAACAAGGAATTTCAATGGAGATAAAGTAGTAAACAATAGCAGAGTTCAGATGAAAGAGAGAATGTTATCCACTCTTCTTCTGATATCTTATCCATTGCTTCAATGGTTGAAAGAGAGAATGTTATCCACTCTTTCTGGGTAATTAAACCAATAAATTAATCAAACCAACCAATCCATTTGAACCCACCTAAAAGAACACAATACATCACATAAGTTAACCAATAATCAATTACATCTCTAATAAAAAGGAATTATTGTGAAGAAATATGTAGAAAACAAAGAACAGGATATACATGTGAAGTTAGCACAAACCCCCAAATTGTTTATTCAAAGTCAAACCAAGAAAGGATTACCAAAACAAGAGCCTCATTATTAATTATAGTAATCAAGAAAAGAGAAGTTGTTAGACAATGGAAACAGACTCAAAATTAAACCAATTTTGGAATTACTTGTGGATTAAACTAATTAAAAATTCTAATATTTTAATAAAAGAGATAAATGAGAATATTAGTGTTTTAATAATATATATAGATTAAAATTTTTTATAATTTTTATTGTTGTCCTCATTCATTTGTAGTTTTATTGCTGGAGTTTATCCGAGTATAATTTATTGTAGAATACTATTTTTTTTAAATGAAAATACAATTGATGAAATTTGGTCTAATTAATCTTCTCATTTTATGAAAAGTGAAACATATTTCGATTTAATTCAATTAACTAAACAAAAGAAAAGGAGAGAAAAATACATATTATTGAATGAATTACTTGAAAAGGGAAAAAAAATAAAATGAAAATAACATGGTTCGGTTCGGTCTGCGGACCTTTTTTTCGGTTCGATCGACGGTTCTGGGTGTCTCTGAACCAAACCGCACTGAAATCTTCATATAACATATAAACTTCACCGTTTTGTGCCATTGGTACATGAAATTTATAGAGAAATTTAATTGTAGATGAATCAATGTCAATCCATTTAATACTACGTCGTCTTGAGTGGCACAAAGCACAATCAACCAAAACAAATGTATATATAAATATAAGTATAAATTTAGAATTAACTAAATCAAACCAAGCCGGCTGAAATTCAACCCCATCACAATCTCCAACTTTTCTCTCTCTCAACCTTATTTGTAGATCTCAACAACTATGAAAAATAAGTTAATCAAGAAAATACAAAAAAAAAAGCCATAACTTATAAGTCTTTTAATAAAAACATCAACTCCTCCAAATTAACACCACATCAAAATTTTAGAATATATGCTTACTTTTGTTTTTTTCCAAAAGGGCAATTTTTTAATTTTTCAAACTTTCTTTTTTAAGTTCTTCTTCTTCATCTTCATCCTTTTATCTTTTAAGTCAAAGTATAATAATAAGCTTAATTCATAGTATTTATTTTCTTTCTTTCTTTGGAGAACATATACTTAAGAAATATGATTATTGAAGAAACAGAAGGGAATCATATTTCTGATCATATTTTGGATTGGTTAGATGATTCGGTTTCATTTCTTCCATCATTCTTGGATGATTCTTATTCTTACCAATCGACTGATGTTCAAAGCTACCAACAATGGTGGAATCCAACAGAAAACATCTGTCAAGATCCAACCGACCTTAACACTAATTTCACCACCATAACCTCCGCCGCAGCCGCTGCGACCACCACCACCGTCAATGGCCTAATGCAAAAAAACAATCCCACCATTACCAACCATCCACAACCTATAAATTCATCAAGAAAACGGGAAGCAGCAGATGACATATTGCAGAATCATCAAGAAAGGAAGAAACAGAATCTTCAGACGGTCAGCAATGAAGAAAAAGATGGTGAAGTAGTAGCAATAGTAACAGGAAAAAGATCAAATAGACCCAAGAAAAGTAACAGTAGAAGTACAGGAAATAATAGTAATAATGGAAATAATAAAGAAGGAAGATGGGCAGAACATTTGCTTAATCCTTGTGCAATAGCCATTAATACAGGTAATTTATCAAGAGTTCAACATCTTCTTTATGTTCTTCACGAACTTGCTTCTTCAACCGGCGATGCGAATCATAGGCTTGCTTTTTATGGTCTTAGAGCTTTAACTCACCATTTATCATCATCATTATCATCAGCCACTTCTTCTTCTTCTTCGTTGCCTAAGTCTTTTGCGTCGACTGAACCTAAGTTCTTTCAAAGATCTTTACTGAAATTTTATGAGGTTAGTCCATGGTTTGCATTTCCCAACAATATTGCAAATTCTTCAATTCTGCAAGTTCTTGCTAAAGAACAAGACCATAAATACAGTCTTCATATTCTCGATATCGGTGTTTCTCATGGAGTTCAATGGCCTACCCTCCTCGAAGCATTGACACGCCGGCCCGGAGGTCCTCCTCCGTTGGTTCGCATCACTGTCATAACTGCCTCCATTGAAAACGATCAAAATTCCGAAACCCCATTCTCAGTTGGCCCTCCTGGAGACAATTTTTCTTCAAGACTACTTAGTTTTGCCAAGTCTATGAACATCAATCTGCAAATTAATAGACTTGATTGCCCGTTGCAGAATCTTAATGCACAAGTCATTAACACGAATTCAGAGGAAATTTTAATAGTTTGTGCTCAATTTAGAGTTCATCACTTGAACCACACAAACCCAGATGAGAGAACAGAGTTCTTGAGATTCTTAAAAGATTTGGAGCCAAAAGGAGTTATACTCAGCGAAAACAACACAGATAGTATTTGTCATAGTTGCGAAGATTTCGCAACTGGGTTTTCAAGAAGAGTTGATTACTTATGGAAGTTTCTAGACTCAACAAGCTCAGCATTTAAAGGCCGAGACAGCGACGAGCGAAGAATAATGGAAGGAGAAGCAGCAAAAGCATTAACAAATCGTGGAGAGATGAATGAAGGAAAAGAGAAATGGTGTGAAAGGATGAAAAATTTAGGGTTCGTAGGCGAGATCTTTGGAGAAGATGCCATTGATGGAGGTCGAGCTTTGTTAAGGAAGTATGACAGTAACTGGGAAATGAGAGTTGAAGAAAAAGATGGATGTGTAGGTTTATGGTGGAAAGGACAACCTGTTTCTTTCTGTTCATTATGGAAACTGGATGTGAAAGGACATGAATGTTAAAAAAAAAAGCTCCTCTGTTTCATTCTTTATTCTGTAATTTTAGTTAATGGTTGATTTTGCTTGATTGATCTTTTTGTTCAAAAAAATTTCACAGAATTACATGTACATCCATTTTCAATTTTCATGTAGCAGAACAACAATTTTGTTTGGTTTCGAGGAAAATCAAAAGTTTCAGAGAAAATGAAGACAAAAAGATTTAGTTAACTTCGCCAAAATTTGGAATTTTCAGATTGGATATTCTGAAAATCAACATCTATCAATTAAAAATCTGTAAAATTACTCAAAAGTATGTACAAATATACGATTTATACCTCTTCCAGAGTATCTATCTTCGTAGAAAAAGTTAACAGCAACATCAATCATATATCCTAATTGAACTCTGGATTTCCTGGCGACAGAGAGGACATTTCGGTGACAAATCACGTTCAACTGATAGAGTACAGCGGTGGCAACAAGCTCGATGCCCACATGGAACGAATGCAAACCGTCTTCTCCTAAGCACACAGATAACACATAATTCTCCATCTGGTACACCTTCTATTTCCTCATTTGCATCAATCTCAGAGACATTCTCTTCACTAGAAGCATTGGTTTGTCGTTGACGAGACTGTCTCTGTCGTTTCCACTCTTTCCATTTATTCCAGTTCCTGAAGACAACTTTCCAGTTAGAGGATATGAGAAATAACAGTTGATTCATCCACTCACAGTATAGGTTTTATGTAGTTGAACAAACTCTTATTGCCTAACTTGTCTAAGAGGGCGTATGGCATTGCTTAACTTAAAAGTCATCCAATTACTTGTTTTTCTGGGCTTTTAATCTGCTTATAAGTTGTTTTAATAAAAACAGCAAAATATTTCTTTTTAGAATTGCTCTTTTAGAAGCTCAAAGCAGAAAAGCTGAAACTACAACAAACCCCCCCTAAACTAGAAATCAGGAGTATCCAGTTCACAATATTCAAGAAATGCATTAGGAGGGGAGTACCTCGAAACAGCATAGCCAAGAATACCAATCGAAAGTGAACCAAGAACAATACCACTCCATAATAGAACTTTTGTCTTGAAAGCAAGATCTACCACCATCTGATCTTTAGTCATATCTGACCTGCATCAAATCCCGTGACCATGATTAATTGCGGATATATTTTTTTAAATTTATGCGTGCAAAAGTATTCTTCCAGTGGTAGACATCAGCTCCTTGATAATGCCAGGATGTCATCAAGAGTATGAAAAATGCAAACAATTTTAGCACAAATCCTAAATGTAGCAGGAAACATCAGAATCAAAATTTTGCAAGCCAGATTACGATATTACAGAATGCTCAAATAGAAGTCTTCTTACAGAAAATATGGGAGATCCTCGCAAGATTTTATCTCCGGAATTCCATTTTCAGATCTGTACATGCCTATAACATTGATCTCCTTCCCTACTGGGAGAATTTTCTCCTCATCAAGCAGACCAACCTTCAACACAAAGTATAATAACGATCTCAAACTCGTATACCATTAATTGCAGGATAACATGTTCCTCGTATACTGAAATAATTCAAGGGAAACTAATGATGCAAATTTAGGCTAAACATTTTGGAACTTACAGGGTACTCATGAAGAAGAAGTGCATGAAAAAATGTAAATGGGGAAGATCCAATGGGTTGCAACTGATGATACACTGTCGTAAGAGGTAGAGGATGACTGGAACCCTCCATATTCACAACAACATAACCTGAATGTGGCCCTCGGCCACCTTCAACAAGAACAAAAGGGACCTGTCAAAATTGGTATAAAGACATGAGTTAAGTCCATGTTATCACATCTGTCACTGAAAGGCATCAGCTTTACATCACAAAAAGAATGGGCAAAAAAAAACTCCAAATAAGAATTAGATAACAAAAATCAAAGGAGAAAGCTGAAAACTTTAATTGGAAAAACATCTAAAAGGAGTAGCGGCTGAAATGAATGTTGTGATGCCTTTCTTCAACAAGAGTAACTAAATCAACAATCCACACAGTTTACTGTTGTCACTTCAGTGAAAACGATGGAAAAAGAACAGAGAGATAGCAGGATCAATTATCCTTTCCAACTAAGGTAAAAGGCATAAGGCAAAATAGTCCATTTCAAATTTACCTCACCTCTTCCTTTACAGACAATTGCCTATTCTATGAAAGATAAAATCACATTCAAGAACACAAATATGCTTGCATGTTCTAAAGGTGTTAAGCCTGCTGACTATATAGGCACGCAGACAAGCCTCATTTCCTACATGATGATCATGAGGAGTAAGTCTGGAGAACTTTAAAACAACCAAATACATTGATGACAAATTGCAATCTCGAACTATGAAATTTGCCGACCAATCACGGTAAAAATTTTAAGTGATTCAGAAGTCAAGTTCCAGCTAATTGATGGTAAAATTCAATAATATACAGAGTAAAAATATTCACTACTAAACTAACAAAAAAAGGAAACTAACTGTTCTTAATGAGGTTGATTCTTGTTCTCTCCAAGATCTACCAAAGATAGCTCGAAGATCAAATGGAAAAGATCTACCAAAGAAAGCTCCAAGATCAGAAGTCCATCCAAACAAGCCCTTCCATTGGTTATATATGCACTTCAACAAGACAAAATTCAAATTAGACCAACTCAGTGCATAAGAATTATTAAGGAATCAATCAAATAATTTCAAATAAAAAAATTTCTACCCTCTCAAGCTTCCAACAAAACAATGCATAAGCTTAAAATGTTATCATGCATTTTAAGCTTATGCATTTTAAGAATATTGAAGAAATTCAATATTCTTAATACAATTTAAACTGCAAATTAGTAACCCTAGCTCGAAGGATCAACTGCAAGTTACTACTATAACAGTGACAACTCGTGAAATTTATAGGGAAAAATTCAAATTAGTAACTTTTACGATGATAATTAAATACGTACTCTTTGAGTTCTCTGTATAATGACAGCCCTATCACCGGATTCATGAGCGACCAAAACATTAGGCCAGTAGCTCTTCCAGGACCCATCAACGGTGGATTTAGCTTCCACCTGCCCATGAACAACTACAAGCTTCTGACTTCCACCATGGTCGAAATTCCTGCTTTGGTTTTCATCGGACGTCTGGGATAGATCAAGAATTGAGCGAAGATCAGAGACTTGGACGGTAGGGGCACTGCGGACTTTGCGAAGGGCTTTCGAATTGAACGTGAACTTTATGAAAGAACGAACGGCGGTGTAAGCGAGTGCGATGCCCACAATTGCTCCGTCGTAGGAGGTTGCGACGTGGTAGACTAACGAGGATAGGGCTAGTTCGTTAGAAGACATTTTAATTTTATGGAATTTAAATTGTTTTTAACATCTGGCGGTTCGTTGGCGAAACAAAACAAAGGCTTCGCTCTTGGCTTCTTACGGTGGTGCAGAGAATTTGGTAAGAGTGACGGTGGTTTTGGTATTTCAAGAGCCCTATGTTTCTGGTTAATTATACGACGACGTTTGCTTTTTTCAGGTTTTGTTTTGGGTCAATATGGGCTAACTACCTACCTGGTTAAAGGCAAGCCCAAATACAGCTAAGCCTAATGTTAGACATGTAAGTAACTTATAACTCAATGTTTAATAAGCTGCACAAAATGCTGGCTTTGTGTCTTTAGACTCCAATCAAAGAGTTGGGATTCTTAATCATACCTTATTACAAAAGAAAAGTGTAAAATTCACAACCTCATCACTTAAAATGACAAATACCAAATCAAAACTCATTTTGATTGGCCAGTTAAAGTTCCTAATGTCACAAACTGTAATTATTTGCTTGCTAATTACTGATTAACTAAATGAAATCCTACACTAATCCATGATTATTGTGCTAACAACGACCTAAAATGAAAGATGTAATCAAATCATTTGCAGCATCAGGAGATTCCATATTTACAGCATGTCCTGTATCCTTGATTATTTTTACTCTTGATTTTGGCCCCAGGTGCCTGCATGTTTAACAAAAACTTCCATTCAATCAACTCCGAAATTTAAATCATATCGTACTAATTAGTAATTAATCAAAAATTAATGAAGAAGATACTGATCTGTAAGTATACCTTTGCAATTGATAAGCCAAACTTACTGGAAAAACTTTATCTTGATCGCCCCATATAAGGAGTGTTTCCTTTACCCAAATGAAGCAATTTAATTGTTAATTAATCTCCATTATCGACTAAAAAACAAAATTAACCACAATGCAGGTACCATCATAAAGAATACACTTTAAACCCAATTACTTCAGTGAAATGAGATTTGAACTTTGAATGGAGCATTCTTACCTGCTTCAGAATGGGAAGATCTGTATCTTTTTTAGCAAACAAGTGTTCCAGCAGCTCCAACTTTTCCTTCCTGTGATTATTACCCAAAACCTGTAAAGCAACAAAAGTTAAAATTTGATGTGTTGTGTATATTTCAATTTGGCTTTTGACTTTAGTCAAAATAATGCAACGCGATTATATTATAGGAGTTTATCAAACTTAACATTGTATTAATTATTAAATGTAATCTTAATTTGGCGTTAAACAGAAATATTCAGAAGTGTATCTAATCATTTTATCTAATTTGTGTAAATTGGAAATTAAACTCACATTGATAAACTCTTGAAGAAGAGAATCAGGAAGCCATTTCAATGGCTTGCCTTTATACATCGCAAGCTTCACTAAAATCCTTAAATCCTGTGGATTTGAAGGAACAAGCAATTCCTTAGGATCTCTTCCAATTTTTTCAATCTGTTCTCTCCTATGACCATCATCGTTCCAACCTATTCCACTACTGACAATCACAAGCTTCTCCATTTCTTCATCACAAATCTCAGCCATCCGATACGCCACGTACCCACCATAACTAATCGAGTACACCGAAAACCTTTCCACACCCAATCTTTTCAAACCTCGTAACAAACTCATAGCTTGAAATGTTTCGCTTCTATCAGGCCGTTTCGAGTAAGAGTTACCGAAAAATAACAAATCCGGCATATAAAGATTGAAATTGCGAGAAAGAGAATATACTTGATAAAGAAACTGCCACCGTGCATCGCCGCCGTAACCGTGAATCATGACTAGATTTGGCTTATTAAACCTTCTATAATTTGAAGTCCAGAAATGCACGGTGGTTTGATCGTCTAAATCGATAGTAAGTGGAGTGAGGCCACAGAATCTGTAGTAAATTGAGAAAATAGCATCGAGGAGATTGAAAAAGATGGATGCTCGAGTTAGTTTGAAGAGACAAGCTATGGAGTAACGGAAAATAGTTAGTGTTGTTGAAAGATAGAAGATGAAGGAATGTAGAAGCTTCGGGGTGATCATCACCATGATTAGAGTGAGAGTAATTAGTAATTAGATCTAAGAAATAATAATTAGTAGATGATTAGTGTGTATATATAGAGAGAGAGAGAGAGAATTGAATGGATGAGATTTATGTAGAAACTGCATTATCGAGCACAGGGAAGGAGCAAGATTGTCTTTTACGAATTTGCTCAAATAGTTGCAGAAGAATAAAACATTTCTTGACAAATTCACGACTCCTTTAAATTACAGAATAATCAGTTAATTTTGACACTCGATTATAATTTTTTAAGCTTTTATGGACCTCAAGCCCATGAGTCAGCTAAGTTTTTTTCAGTTACAAGGACCTGAATTCAAGATCTTGACTGTGTTGGGTAACAATTTTAGAGTAGCTTTTTTTTAGTTTACTAAATAAGATATAGCTTTTTAACGTTGTATGGAGTAGCTAATTTATTTTAGTTCATTAAAATAAATTTTGATATAGCTTCTCACAGTTGATATAATGTTTTTTAAACTTAATTTTTAGCCTTATTAACTATCAAATAAGCTAAACACTATTCTAAAGGTTAAAAGTGTCAAACAAACCTTTAAAGTAGACATGGTCATGGGACGGGTCGAACCGTTGGGTCTGGCGGTTAACCGGCTCTGCCGGTCGTCTAATCGGAACCGTACAAACCGTAATTGGAACTATGAGTGGACGATTCAATTAAGGTTCAAACTATTTTCAAATCATGAACTGGAACCGTTGTTTAACTGTCTAAACCGTACCTTTAAACTGCCGGTTAATCATTTTTTTAAAAAAAAAAAAGATAACCGACCGCTTCTTCTCCTAACCATGGTCCGACGGGTCTAAACCGGTAAGTATAGTTAGGAGTAATATTTATCATCAGTCACTCTCCACTTATTATAAAACAATGGTTTATCCTCTAATCTGCAGGTTAGATTATCTTATTAAATTTTTAATTACAAAATTCATTTAATTTCAATAAATGCATGAAAATAAATTAGAGAAACTCACATTGATGAAGCTCCAAAGAACAAAATCAGGCACCCATTTGAGATGATCAATCTTGTACATGGATAACTTAACAATAGCCCTTAGATCTTCTGGTTTATTAGGCAAAAGAAGATCATGTATATTCCCAATCTTCCTAAAATGCTCCGTTCTTTCCTCCTCCCCGAAACAAATCCCACTACTAATAACCACCACCTTCTCCACCTCCGCCGCATATTTCTCCGCCATCCGGTACGCCACAAACCCGCCGTAGCTTGACCCTACCAAACTATACTTTTCCAAACCTAATTTTTTCAATCCTTCTCTTACACATTCTGCCTGAAACGCATCGGACCGACCGGAACGGTTTGTGAAGGATTTGCCGAAGAATAACAAATCCGGCATATATAAATTAAAGTCTTCAGATAGAACGCGAACCTGGCCACGAAATTGCCACCGTGAATCGCCGCCGTAGCCGTGAATTAGAACTAAATTCGGTCTGTTGAATTTCCGGCGGTTTGTTACCCAAAAATTAATTGTTGTTTGATCGTCTAGATCGATTGTGCATTCCGAAATTCCATATGATAGGAAATAAAATGAGAGAATTTTCTCTGCAAGTGTAGGGAAGATTTTCTGATAATTGAGAATCCAAAATGATACGAATTGGAAAAAGGAAATTGTTGCAGAAAAGCAGAATGAAATCATTTCCCAAAGAATTTTTGGCTCCATTTTGAATTACAGTACTAAGCTGAGCTAAACTCAAAATAAAATCAGAGAATTAAATTTCTAAATTCCTATCCTATTCTTAATGACGATGAACAGGTATTAATACAGCACTAATGACCAGTAGAATATGGACATATATACATAGGATTAAATTAAATTAATATATGTATCTACCAAAAGAAAATAAATGGTTTTATTTTGAATTTCTTTTATTAAATTATTAAATTATTCTGTCAATTTCTTTTCAAATAATGGAGAGACTTGAGAATTCTTAAAATCTAATTCTGCAATAAAATTAAATTAACTTTATGGAATAATTTTTTTTTTTGGAAAATTTTGATTTAACTGTAAATTTTCAATCACCTGACTAATTCAGATTGAAACCAAAAACCTAATTGAACTGCAAGATTCAGGAAGTTCAACTACATTTGTGTTGCAATTCGCTATTCATAATATAGGTAAAATGCAGTTTGATTTTATAAAAAAAAAAAAAGATATTAAAAGATTGCTTGCAACTAATTATAAAATTATAAATTGTCGTGCGGTTCAACCATCCAACGGTTAATAATTTACGATTTGATGCAATTAGTTCTCCGAATCACAATTTATTATCTTAGCATATCAAAGTAATATATCATGAAAGATATTTAAAGATTAGAATTGCGAATATTGTTATTAAAAATACTCAAATATTACTTACAGAATGTGTTCGAAAAAATTAGATATTTAAATAGTGTTTTAATTTTTGGTAGTGATTTTTAACAATATGATTTGTCGCTGAATCATATATTTATAATGGGATTTGGAATTTAATTTATGTGAATGTCATATTAGCATCAAATTATTGCATATTTAAATGGGTCTACCCCTAAGAAATAAAAATAAAGTTAAAGTTGATTCAAATACAATTAGAGTCGTTATCCAACGACAAGAACGGTTAAAGACAAAATAAATGATATTGTATAATGACCCATTAACGTAGATCCCAAGAAAATAAAACCATTTCTTTCTTTATTTACCCCGTATTTCCATATGAACACAACCTTAAACTATATAATTATTGAAAGATACCTTTCTTCCATCATTTTCTTATCTCTTCTTCTTTCTTTACCCTTCCCTTTCACTGTTATTATAAATTATACCTGACATTACCTCTAAGCTTTTTTCTTCTTTTTCAACTTTTTGGACGGCTATGATATGATTATGAGCTGTCTATAATTACACTCATTCACTTTCCACATACATTCCTTCCTCCTTCCTCTCATTTCTTCCTATAAATTCCAACCCTTCTTCTTCTTCTTCTTCAACCTTCACTCAAAAATTTTAAAACTAATTATCAAGTTGGTTTCTTTTACAGTAAACCAACCTTACATGGCGATTTACAGTAACTCCTCCACCAGCCAAACTTCTTCACAAAGAGGATTAGCTTTAATTTTGGCTTTAATATCAGCTGTAGTTTTATCACCATTGTATGTGAATAAAAAGAATCAAACGCTGCGTTTTTATGAGAAACAATGGAGTTCTGGATTTGTTCTTCCTATGGTTCTTGGTGGATTAATCATAGCGATTAGAACTACTTCTTCTTCTTCATCTTCTGTACTTCAAAGACGCGATCAATCTTTTTTGCCTTGTTCAGATCCTTCTTGGGTTCTTAGAATTGGAAGCTCTTCTTGGGGACTTGCTGGAATTTTAGTTATGTTGATGCTTGTGCTTTCTTGGCAAGAACACGTCCAAGAATTCCTTTGGAGATAGATGAACAAAATAAAAGAAGACAGAAATCCGAATCACGATTACTTTATCTGGGCTACAGTGTTTTTCATTGTCAATTGTAATAGTTCTGGTAGTCTTACAATATTGGAAGATTTAATTCAGCATATTTACGCTTATCTATCTATCAATAACAAGAATGAGAGAAGGGTTGATAATTTTCGACATTGAAGCTCAAATTCTAGAAGTGGAATCTGCAGAATCCGGTGACCGAATCCAGCGATGATCAAGAAAGGTTCGAAGTCAACATTTGAGTTAAAGTTAAAATAATTCCCATCAAGAATTAAACAAGCAGATGTGTTTTCTTCAGCAGTAATTATTGTAGTGAACTTTTCTTGGCTTTCAATACCCCATTAATTTCTTATGGGTGTAAAACAGAAGTCCTAAATGGGGTTTAGTTAATGAAACTAAAGATTATATTTCCTACTTTGGCCCTAGTTAATAAAGGATTAATCAAATATCATTAATAAGCATTTAGAGTTCCTAAATATATATATACACACACTATATTTGAGGACCAACATAAATCATTATATGAATCTGATTCGACAATGAAATTGTTTGAGTACCCGCGATACCAAAATCCCTAAATGCAAACTCAACGTGGTAGTTTAGTTGGTGAGCACACTTCAATCCTCTGTATGACAAAATATTCTGTGTCAACGATTTTCTTCCAAGCGTGCATAGAGATTGTTATACTAATTGGTCATTCAATTAGTTTTTTCTTAATTTCTCCATTAAATTTGCCTGAAATAGTAAAATAAAATTTTAATTACAAAAATAATTCTAAACAATATCTTAGTGGATAAATAAAAAGATTTTAAGTTATTATTGAAAACAAAAAATCTCTCATATTTAGCATTTTAAAATATTAAAATAGCAGTTTATGATACTCTGAAAGTGAAATAATAGGAACAAATAATTTTGCAGATCGTACATTAAAGATTAAATGTAACTTCTTCATAATGAAAAAGGAGTTTAAAAATAAATAAAAAAAATTTATAGGGAAAAACAAATAAAAACTCGATTTTTTTTTTTTTTTCAATTCATCTTTTGGCTTCTATGTCTTTAATTATATAATAATATTAGGATGAAATAGAGTTAACCACGGGATGAGCCGGGCGTTGGGTCCATTCGGTTTTCCGACACTTTTTTCTTAATTTTCTTCAATTTTTTAATGATGAAAAAACTATAAAATATTTTGTAGTTTGTTAATTATATTAAATAATTTATTTATAATTTCTAAAGTTGATTGGAAGGAAAAAAAATAAAATTATGATTTAAGTAGAGAAAAAAAATTAAGATATAAAATAATAAATGATAATTTTATTTAATATTATAAATTTATATCAATTTTATGTAGAACAATTTTTCCGATATATTTACTAATTGTACTATTAATTTTTATGTCGTTGAGAAATATGTTGCTTTTATTATGCTTTGGTATCCGCTTGCTGTTGTTGCGGCAGCACATTTGTTTGTTGTTGTTGTTATCCGTAAGCAGTGTAGTATTTCACCGATATTGGATAATTAATAGGAATTCCACCAATATATATTTTGGGTTGTGACGGATCCGAAGGAAAATCGAAAAAATCATGCATTATTTTTTTTTTAATTTCCAGCGCTTTTTCCCTTCATCCGGTGGCACATAATTCAGGTTGAGATATTTTTAAATTTAAAATAATAAAAAATAACTAAGAATTGAGAGTAGTAGGAAAAAAATATAATGACAATATTAGCAACTAATTAATCTGAATAGTAGAGATTAATTGAGAGTAAAATAAACAATTAAAAATTTAGAATTAATTAAGAGAGTAGAGATTAGAGATTAGAGGATGTTTTGGTGTGAAAATTTTGGTTCAAATGACTCTATATTTATAGTGAAAATTATAACATTGTTAGACAAAAGTATCCTTGAAATATGATTGCTTGTAGTTGTTAGGAGGAGCAATTTGGTCCAAAAATTTGAAATTTTTACCAAAATAGCCCCTAATTTAACGTTTGGCCCACCTATTTATTGTGGGTTGACCAAACGGCCGCCGAACTACAGGGCCTGCCAATTCGGCCCGACGATTCTTGGTGGGCTCCCAACAGTCAGCAGCTTGGAGAAGTCTAGCGGTTCAACAGGTTTGGTTCCAACTGTTTGGGCCGATAGGTTCGAAAAAAAAATATATTATTGATGGATTGACAAGGCTTTGACTATTCATGGGTCGTGGTTTTCTTGATTCTGAATTGAATTGACCCTTCTTCGGTTACGAACCGGACCGGAGCAGTTCGAGCCAAGAAAGTGCCAATTCCGATTAACTTTGGCCCAAGCCTAGCGGTTTTTCAGCAGCCGCCTGGCCACTTTAGGGTGAAATAGTTAATTGTATAAACAATTAATTGAAAAATCAATAAAACAATAATAGAAGGACCAAATAGTATAATAATTGGAAAGTTGGGAGATGTTTTAGTTAGTTATTACGTAATAATTCTGGGATTTAGAGCAGTTTTTTCCCTTTGGCCTTTTTAATTGTCTATTTCCCCAATACGCACCGACTCATCAATTGGACCCAAATTGCTAAATCCCTAGATCGAAACACAGAGAGAGCGCATCCTCCTCCTGTTCGTCTTCCAGTTTTCTTTTCTGTTCTGTTCTGTCTCCCTAACATCGATCTTAGTTCCCGTTCCTCCCTTCCAAATTCGTCGCTGTTCAATCGTTCGATCACCGTAGACCGGCATCTCCGACGTCCTTTCATCACTTCCTCAGTAGTTGGTCAGTATATCTTCGATCAAGAAGTCAAAAAGGTCAGAGAATTTTGCTATTTTTGTTTGTTTCATTCTTAATTTTCGAATGTTTTGTCAATTAATGGATGACTGTGTGATTTTTTTAGATATATTTGTAGTTGTTGCGATTTGATGCTATGGTGAAAATTTCTATGTGAAATTTGTTGCAGTGATTTTGATTTCATGTGTGGGATATGGTTGTTGTTGTTTTTTTTTTTTTTTGCAGTGTTTGTTATTTGTTAGTTGTTTCAGTAGAAATTTCTGTTCTTGCTGCTGAGCTGATTTTGATTTTCAGCATTTTTCTGAGCTGAACTGATTTGATTTTTTTTTTGGGGGGTAAGGGAACTGATTTTGGTTTTCAAATGCAATCTTAATTCTTATTGACAATTTTCAAATGTAATGCATTGTACTTATAGCTAGGAATTTTTATTGTTTTGGTCACAATTTCGCGAATGCAAGCTTAAATCCTGTTTTTGCTTGTAATGGCTATGCCCAATTTGATATGATTTGTAATATGCAAAGTTAATGGTATGTTATATATCTTGGATAATAATAATAAAAAATTGGCCTTTTTATATGCATGGTTAAAAGTAGAGTAAGAAATTATAAAAAATTGCTCATTGACAATTTTCAAATGCAATTTTTAATGCTTGCTTATTCCACTGTTATTGTTAAAATTTATTGTTTAATTTAATGCTTATTCCATCATTTTGAAATACTGTTATTAATTAATTTTACTTTTACACCTCTTTGATGAAATCCTGGCTACGTCACTGCATTTTGTATAATGATTTTTTAGCAAATTTCTGCTATAACTTTCATTCTTTGTTTGAACTTGAACTAGAATCTGCACAGGCACTAAATTTCTTGTATTGACTGCACATTGAGCTGTCTAACATTGGCAATGGATTTTGGATCTCTATTTCAGAGAATGGCAGAGGGAGAAGAGGATTTGCCAAGAGATGCAAAGATTGTAAAATCCCTACTTAAATCAATGGGAGTGGATGATTATGAACCTCGTGTTATACATCAGTTTTTGGAGCTATGGTATCGTTATGTTGTTGATGTATTGACAGATGCTCAGGTTTACTCAGAGCATGCTGGCAAATCTGCCATTGATTGTGATGATGTTAAGCTTGCTATTCAATCCAAAGTCAATTTCAGCTTCTCACAACCGCCGCCAAGAGAAGTAAGTGGTGATCTTTATTGCTAGAAATCTTATCTTCATTTTCCATAGCAATAATGCATCATAGATTGAATCTTTTGGTATTTGGTACTTTCCAATCCTCAATTTTTTTCAGTGTTAAAAGAATCTTACAATTGATACAATTCTTTATGTTATGTTTAAGGATAACTATCTTCTCCACAAATTGGTATTGAACTTGTAGTAATCACCATTACAATGAACTATAGCTTAGCAACATCGCCCCAAGAGTTGGAAATTTTGGTTATTGGCTATGTTATTCTTATGGTTTGCATCCATACATTAGGATTCTGTTAACTCCTGAACTTGAATATAGATGCATTGTTTGAAGATTTGATTAGAATTGGGTTTGAACTTGAAGTAATCATCATTGCCATTACATTATGGCTTTCCAACATTGCTCAAGGAAAAAAAAAACATTGATCAAGGGTTGGAAATTTTTTGTTATTGGCTGAATTATCCATGTTTTTTTCATCAATTAGAATAGATTTTGTTTTTAAACTTCTGAACTTGAATTAGATGCATTCTTGAAGATGTGATATTTGATCGGAATATATAATGTTGGTTTCTTTGATACTCTTTCAAAAGTTTTAACTTTATGCATTTGAATTGCAATTCATCAGGTTTTACTAGAATTGGCTAGAAACAGAAACAAAATCCCATTGCCAAAGTCAATAGCTGGTCTTGGTATTCCACTTCCACCAGAGCAGGACACCTTGATTAGTCCAAACTACCAACTGGCTATCCCAAAGAAGCAGCCTGCACAGGCAGTGGAAGAAACTGAGGATGATGAAGAAAGTGCTGATCCCAGCTCATCTCAAGAACCAAAGACAGAGGTCCCGCTTAATAATTCTCAGAGAGTATCTTTTCCTCTTAATAAACGTCCCAAATGAGTATCTCACAACCTCATAGTTTGAATTTTAAGGAATCTGTCTTGTTTGTATATTGAAATTGAATTAGTTTGTGTACTAATTGAGAAGGAAATTTTGAAAAGGAACTGGGTTATTAGCCCTTTTCTTCATGTAGTTGCTCTTTATTATATGTTCATTCTCTCTATTATGGAAATTTAGCATATGCAGCAAAATGATTTCTTATTCACTCGGGCACATATTGTTTGGTCATCTCTAGAGTTCCTTGCTTCGACCTTTTTTAGCCATTAAAGCTTTCAAGCACAATACAAGGGGTTGAGGCAAGGTCCATTCTCTGTTATGTAAAACCATGAACAACAATTTTTTTTGTAACAGGTTGTATTCCATTTAAATTAATAGGCAAATTCCTGAGTACAATTCTGCCATCCGTATAGGAAGGCGTAAAAATAACCAGAGAACAACAAACATCAATTTCATTTTGAGAACTTCGAAATCAAATCCTTTGAACAGTTTTTTTTTTTTTTAGTTCAGTTAGTCATCGTGCCCTCATAACCAGATCCATGTAGCTGTTCTATACAGAGATATATGTACATACAAGAATAACCAATCGTCATTAAATGGTATGCTACTTTAGTGATATTTGATCGATCAACTTCTCCACCCACTCCCGGTTGTTGTGCTTGTAACAGTGGTCAATCCTCGATCGTACATGCGCTGGATCTCTTCCCTGCACTCTGTCAATGATTTGTCTGGTATGGCCGGAGTCAGCTCCACCACATCACCCATCTTCAACTTACAGGTGGGATCACTCAATGGCTTGTGATTCAACCTTGGCCTTAATTCTTCCTTCAGAGGGAACCCATATGGAGGCCACCTTGAGCTTCCCCGACCAGCCCTTTGCAGCAAATCCATCACAGTTGAGTTTGCAGGAAATTCTTGAACTGACATCTGCACAATTCACAAAAAGTGCACATATTCAATGCTTGTCCATGGATGCGAGAACCAAACATTTAGCCATCTAAATACCAAACATGTGTTCAACACTTTACAGTAAGCTCACAGAAATGAAAGAATCATACCTTATCATTATCGATCATAATGACGAAGAGAGGTCCATCCTGGCCAAGGTGAGGCATGTAAGAATATGGACAATCTTCAGCATGCGTAGGGAATGCACAGGGAGGCTTTACAGAATCAGCATAGCCAATGCAAGATCGATCTTTGTTCATTGTTTCACAGTGCCAGGTAACAACCCATCGTGCCCACTCAACCATCTGAAGCACAAATGAAGAGTGCTCACAATCCCCTTCCTTGTACCTCCAATGTGCTGCAAATCCAAACTCAGCCTGCAAATGCATCTCCTTTGTCCGAATTTGAACCTCAAGTGGGACCATGCCTTCAGATCGTACAACAGTATGGAGAGATTGATACCTACATATTAGAATTAAAGTTAGAAAAATAATTATTAGACATAATACTAAAATCAATAGCACATGAACTAATAAGCTAAGACATAAATACCCGTTGAACTTGGGTTGAGTTATGTAGTCTTTAAACTTTCCAGGCACTTCGGACCATAACTGGTGAACGACTCTTAAGGCCCTATAGCAATCTTCCTTGTTTTCAACAATTAGACGAAGTCCATGAATATCATGAATCTCATCCATGTTCAGCTTCTTCCTACACAAATTTAAACAAGCAAAATCAATATAAGAATCACAGTTGCTAAATAAATATCTAATGACACTAAATAAATACTTGGCCAGAAAAAGTTTCCACCATTAGTTGGTGAAAAATTTTCATCCACGTTATGTGAGAGAGAGAACATACTTCAACATTTTGCAATAGATGCTATACAAGCTTTTATGCCTTCCAGACAGCACATGGTATGAAATATGTTCATCCTTGAGAGCTTGTTCTAGTTTCTCCGTTGCAGAAGTAATCATTGCCTCATCAAAGGAATCCACAAGTCTAGAGGACAAATCCCTGTGTTGATCAGGGTTAAGATACTTAAAACAAAGATTCTCTAGTTGTTCCTTCCAACTAGAGATTCCTAAACGGTTGGACAATGGTGCAAATATCTCCAAAGTCTCCTTAGCAAATCTCTGTTGCTTGATCAAAGGCAATGCATCTAATGTCATCATATTATGCAATCGATCAGCTAACTTTATCAGAACAGCCCTTGCATCAGCCATGGCAAGGAACATGGTATGCAAGCGATCTGCTTCCACAGTCTTGCTTGCTGTATTGTTCTCACGTGCAAGCTTACTCAAGTGACTTAGCTTGGACACCTGATTGAAAATCACAGAGAAACTCTATTAGATGATATAAATATATGAACTCAATCCATTCATGAAAAATAAAACCAATAGGAAACAGTTCCTTCAAATATTTCCTAATTTGATGGACCTTTTAAACACAAGAAACACAAGCTTCAACATTAGCTACTGTATACCACATCTGTCAGACTCCACAAAAGTATCAGCATGCCCATCAAAAGGGCAATTTAAATCAATTTCTATAGGTTCCTACATACTGTAGAAAAGGTTTGGAACACTAAGAAGTAACTGAAAAGGGAATGTTAACGGAAACCTAACTCTAGTTCATTTTTACAGGTAAAAGGAGTTTTTCAAAGATGAGTTCAAAAGATATGTTTCCACAATTTCAAAGTTAATAAATCAATGCACAAATGTGAAGTAAAGAAAGATCCAAAGGGCAATATGACTATGAATACCATGACCAGTTTTGATTAGTAGGAAGGATAAAAGAGAGCTCTTCCATCCACGAAAATCCTGAAATACAAGAATGAAACCTAAATATGACACAATCAACCTTTCCAAATTCAAAAGGCAGTAACTTTCTACACAGAACCCGACTAAAAGAGACGTTAACTAATGCACACTTCTTCAATTGATCAAACGCAGATCCTATTGAATGTGAATTTCCCAAATTGAACAATTTGCAAGATTGGAGATTGCTTATCAAGTAAATGCATAAATTAACTTTTTCTTTCATGAAAGATTGAATAAGAAGAGCTAAGTCTCTTACCCCTTCCACTAAATCAGCAACCCCAGCTCCAAATGTCCTAAATATATAGTCATAACTTAAAAAAGAATCATCAATAGTATCATGTAAAAGCCCTGCAGCAACCACCGTAGAGTTAGCTCCAATCATTGCAAGCAAAACCGCAGTCTCCACACAATGCTGCAAATATGGATCTCCACTTGCCCGCATCTATGAGAAAAACAACAAAAGAAATATTCTCAAACCCCACAAAACTACAAAGAAACAGCAAAATCCAATCAAAACACAAATTCTAAACTTACCTGTCCTCTATGTGCCTTTTCAGCTTCATAGAAAGCCTTAATTACAAATTCTTCACAAAAGATCTTGTGTCTCATTTGAGCACCCAACAGTAATTCTCTGGCATAAGGCTCATTGTTAGCATCTACAAAGGTATCTTCCATGTTGAATGTTAAGTCATCCACAGCAACAGAGGAAGAACCCATTTCGGTGCTAGCATTCTGAACCTCAAAAGTAGGCGAATCATAATCAACACACGATCCTAACGCATGTCTTACAAACCGATTAAACAAGCTACTAGCTCCACCAGAACCGCGAAATGAGCCATGTATTGAGCTCTGGAAACCCACCTCAGTACTCCTTTCGCGGCCAATCCTCATAGGAGGACTACTAGAACACGAGACTGGACCCTGTAACACCGAAATTGGACTCTGGTCTTTCTTCACAGAAGACCCACCAACATATTTACTCGGTGAAAATCGAAATGAACTGCTCAATTCCTTCAAATCCTCCCCCCTATCACGCCACAAAGACCCTAAGTCCTCTCTTTCTCCTGTAAACGACGAATGTTTCGCAGTTGAAGACGAGAACAGACACGACAAGCCTCCGACCACAGATTTCTGCGAAGAAGATGCACTAGACGAAGCTGTCGAAGAAGATCTCGAGTTCAAATCAAAATCATAAGTCGTATGAGCATTGATTTGGCAAGGATGCGGTGCTGAACAGACACTGCTAGGGGGGCTTGCATATAAAGCTATTGTTGAAACCGCCATAAAGACTCGGCTTTTTAGGTTTAGATCACAATCCCCCAAATAACCCAAATCAAGCAAATTGTTCACTTGAATAAAATTTAAACGAAGACCCACAAATTATCTTCAAAAACCCACAAATTTAATCTCAGACCCTGTGTTTTTTAACTGATTTTTTCAACAGATCCAATTGGATCGTGATGGATGAAAAATCCCTAGAAGACCCAAAACTGTTCTTATAGTTTCTATGCCTATATATATACAAGAAACAAAGAAATGAAGAATTGAAGCGAGAAATTTTCTTGTTTTCGAGATGTAAAAAGAAGAAGAACAACAATAAGAACAGAAGCTACAGTATATGTAAATTTATAAAGATTTTTCCTTTGACTTTTTGTTGAAAAAATAATGAACACACAGAACAAACAAGAGAGAATTCACAGAAATTAGGCCCTAAAATTAAAAGCAAAGAAGAGTCAAAGAAGGCTGGATTTTGTACAGATAGAGAGAGGATGAAAGGAGCTTCCTTTTCTTTTTCCTTCGAAAATCTAATTCTCTCTTCTCCTCCTCTCTGCTTCTGCTCTTAATTACTTAGCGGCCATGGAAAGAAATAAGGAAAGTACGGTTCTCTCCTTGGTGATTAACTGAAATAACGAGTATTTTGCAACTGTATTTTATTTTTTTTACATTATTGTCTTTTTATTTTTTTGTTATTTACAATTTGGATAATAATTTAGTCTAATTTTTTTTCTTATTTTTATCAGTTTTCTATTTTTATTTAAAGAATATTCTTATTAAATAACTTCTTTAGTTTGATAATTGTAAGGGACAGCTCTATTTTAATTACTTTAGGAATAAAAATTTTAAATAGAATTTTGCATAATAAAATAACAAATATAGAAACGAACTCACCCTAAATTTTGATCATAATTAAGCAGTGATTAAGGAATTAATACCTGTTCATTAACAGAAATTGAAATGAAATATGAATTATTAGTCTACTTCAATTTTTTCTCCCTTTATAGCTTTTTTAAAAAATAATTTTCTCTTTACAAATTTAACACTTTTTTTTTCTATTTTTGTTTAAAAAAAAAACATTAAAACTAATATAATTGCAATATTTTGAAATTTTTCTATTTTGTATTACAAAATACAGAATTATTCTCTAGCCAAACTATTGAATTTCGTGCCCAAATTTATGGATTGAATTTAGTTAGCGTCACTTTTTCTTTTAATTATAGCGTAACATTATGGTTATCGGAAACGTTTTCAAACATGACTTAAGAGAGGTTGGAAATGAGACACTTTAATTAATTGCTCACCCTAAAAAACACAGCTAAATAAACTGCGATATATTTATTAAAAAAAATAACTTTATTAAAAAAAATAACATTATAAAGGCGTAAATACTATATTTTCAATATCACTACTATTATTATACTAAAATGAATTTATTATACACAATTTATAAATTTTAAAAAAATATAACTATTTATAAATTACTTTTTTTTTACATTTACAATAATATATTCTACTTATTTTAAAATAATTTATAACTTAAAAAACTCTTTCCAAATAATGAATAATTTATAAAGGCTAATACATTTATTGGTTTCTTTGTTAAAAATAAAAAAATTAATAATAATAATGATTGGTTTCTCCTTATGAAGACAAGAAACAATAAAAAGCATCAACAAATAAAAGATGACAAAACAAACTTCCCTTAAAAAAATATATAACTAAAATCAACAATGACTAATAAGATTTCTAATATATTATAGTATTAATTAATTAATTAATAATTCAAGAAGTAATGGGATTATTTTTGCCTAATTTCAAAGCTTGGAAGTCCAATAATTCCACATATTTTAACTTTATCTTTCATATCTCATCCCTCTAATCCTATATTTAAACAATTTAATTAAATTATTAGCATAATAATTAATTAATTAACCATTAACAATAGTTAGTCTGTTGTTTGATTGTGCGATGAATTCCTGAGTCCTAATCCAATTTTGCTTCTAGATGAAATCCTAGCTGGACAAAGGGTCCCACACATGCTGATATTTGTCTATTTTCTTATTATTATATTCTTATTACTATTAAGAATCATTTTGAGGATGAGGATTCCTCTCCAAACTGAATCTTTATAAAAATCATGGATTTTATTATTGTGTACTACAACGCCACTCCCCTTTGCTAATTTGCTAATAAAACCAATATTTATATTTTTATTTCTATACATGTATTAAAAAATAAATTATGGGAAAAAATTATATTAGTTTTTTTACGAATATTTGGCTTTTTTTGTGTACCTAAAAATATAATTCGATTCCTTTAGCACACAAAAACTTTAATTGGATATTTATTAACTTGCAATTCATTTTTATCCTATTATAATTTATTTAATTTCCATATATATGGTTTTTAAAGAATAAACTTTCTTATTTTCACACTTTTTCTATCCGTATTCATACGTATTTTTTCAATATTGAAGTAAGAGATTCGAATTAATTGATAGATATAGTTGTTGATTGGGATATATTTAGTGAGTTAATGAAATTCTGTATTTTTTCTTTAAAGAGAAATGCTTTTTTTTTTATTATAAGATATTGGAACAAATATTAGTAAACGATTCGTGACATGTTAGACTAATATAAGTTTATACAATTCTTATTCTCTTAATTCGAATTTTTAGGATAATGTTCTTTATATTATCAAAGTATCTCATTTCACCGATATAATGAGTTACGATCTAAAATTAGATTTGTAAATATTCGGTTGCAAAAATGCTCCTAAACTGGATACGAACCTCAATGCTGGTAGTGGATCCATGGTACGAACTCCAATAATTGATTGTAAAAGGGTGTGTTACAATATCACAATGGTTAAGAGTAAAGAGTTTATGTTGAATATAATGTTGGACAATCCTTATATTTATACTATAAATTTAAATTTTAAAGACTTAGGTCTGTTTTCTTTTTACAAACAATTCACAGTACATTATGAAAAAGACCAAAACTAGTATGCATATGAATTGGCCATTACGGTTCAAAATTAATAATTTAAGTGAATCGAACATCTGAATCACTAATATGTTTAAACAAAGGAAAAAGAAAATTTTAAAAATAAGTTTCATTGAAATTACTGAATTAAAATAAACATTTACAGTTTATCACATTACAACATTTCATAAATGCTTTAAACCCAACCGATATTTGTATGTGTCAATATTTTTTTCATTTTGTAAAAATTTCTCAATAATTTTATTTTAACAAAAAATTACATTTTTTAAAAATATTTTCAACCTTATTAAAAATTGAAAAAATTATTGAGAATTACTACTATTAATAAAAAGGTAATAAGCATAGCCCACATACAAACCAAAACTCCACCATATTCGAGAGGTGGTCTCGAAGTTTGCTAGTCCATGATAAGGACTCCGTTCTTTACACCTTACCTTATTGTCGGTTTACGTTAAAATTCCAGGTTCCGTGAAGCACAGTTCTCACCACGTGTCGTGACTCAACCAGCCACCAATGCCACATGGTCAACCTTGCCCTTCTACACTTGTCCTCAGCTGACGGCTGGGTAGGTGCGGGTTTTGTTGGCTATTGTCACCGGCTGTCACGCTCACTCCACGAGTTCAATTTGCAACTGTTGCTTGCTGACTCAGCTAAGCTCCATCCCCACCACCGCAACTTGAGCCGCTCTTGTATCTGTTTTTGTCTGAGGTGGATTCCTTGTTTGGACAAAATGCATCTCAGCCGTTTGGTTGGTCGGAATCTATGTCCGATTCGATTTTTGTCAATGGAATCAGTGGCTCTGATTCTTGTGTTTTCTACCGACAGGGTCTCTGAATGTCGATGGTCAATATTCAAATGTAACCAAGGCCAGGTTAAATTTGCCAAACGGGAAATGTTCATTTTTTAAAACTTTTAAATAAATTATTTAATATATTTTAATTGCACTCCATTATTTTATATCCCTGCTTTGGATTGGACCCCTTATAATTAGTCTCTATCCCTAATTTCCTTTGCGTAAAGTTTTGACAATCCACTTAGAATCATTGAACACAAAATTATTATTATTATTATTATTATTATTATTAGTTTTTCGACAATCAAAACTTATCACTCAGAAATTAAATTAATTAATGCTTTATTTTGGATTCCATTAACACGATAAATCCTATTCGATTTTAAATCAGTTCAGATCTGGGTTCTGGGTCCTAAAATATCGGATTTTTTTTCCAGTTTCATTACAGTTCCCAATTTAAAGTTAATTTAATAAAAAATCATATATAAGTCCGAAATTTAATTAGTACAAACAATACAATTCAATGATGATTGATTGATTTTGAAATAAATAAGAGATCTTAACATTACCGAAAATATAAATAGATAATGTTACTAAAAAAATACACATTATTTGATGTGCCTAGTCAATAATAAGAAACAAATACATTTTCCTTTTATTATGTTTTATTAAGTTTGAAACGTTCACTACAAAAGGACTAAATCTCACGTTCACTACAAAAGGACTAAATCTCACGTATTTTTAGTTACATGATAGTGACTTATCAACATCGAAGAACTTTCCATTATTAAATATTATACTTGAATTAGTCTTAATTAATTAATTAATTAAACTTAATGTATTTTGATAACATATTCATCCGTAGCAGTAGTTCCTTGGTCATATTCAGGTACACCATCTTACAAAGAAAGCTTCTCTCTCAAAACTTGCATAAAATATCTTTCATTTAAGGTTCATGACACCAAGCTAGTAAAAAGATATTTAAGTTTAATTTTTTTCTATTTAATAATATATTTTTAATCTTACTACATTATAAATTATGATTATGTTAAATAAATTTCAAAAGAAATAAATAAAAAATTTGAGGGAATTTTTGTGTAATGCAAGTAGCAAATTAAAAAATTGGGAGATTAATGTGATGAAGTTGAAATTATTTTAAATAATTGTGTGTTTAAGGAAAAATCACATACAATTTAATTTAAGACAAAGCAAATATGCATATGTTGGTCCATTAATGTGAAGAAGAAGAAGAAGAAGAGGTTTTGCGTAGAGGAAAGATAGTTTATTCCTAACGTGCAAGCTATACACAACACATGCACCATATTTACTTCTTAACTTTGCGGCCACGCTACCGTTAATGAAACGTTAAAATTCTGGAGGCCACCATGAAAATAAGTTATCCATCATTCCTACTTAAAATCTTGCGTTTTGGGTTACATTTTTTCTAATTTTATTTTCTGTTATACATTACATATTTATAATAATTCATATGTTAAATTTTATTTTATAAGTCTTATTTTTGGAAAAAAAATTATATTAATGAAAAATTGAAATTTTATCATTCGACAATAAATTTGGATCTCAATTTCATTTAATGTTCCACAATTTAAGTTTAATTGTTTATATAAAATTGAAAAATAATTATTTATAGATGTGTTAATGATGTATCTGATCTCATTTAACATTTTGAATTGAGCATATTTCATTTTGATGGTATATACAATGGGTTTCAATCTCAATTCATTGTAACATGCAAAATGAGATTGAATACTATAAAATGAGCACCATTATAAATGCGTTTATAGTTATATCTAATTTATAACGCAGAGTCATATTTAAAAACTATATCTTATATAAGGATTTTGTACAGACAATCCAACGACTTATTTTCAAAAATACATAATTGGATAAATTTCGAGATTGAAGTGGTTTTCTTATGGTCTGCAATGAAAATCACATTTTTTCTAACAGGAGCATTTCAAAGCTAAATTGCCGATTTGAACAATTTTTGGTCATCATACGTTGATTTTGAAGGTACTATAAGACTGTAGGTTGTCGATCAAAATTCTTCATTCGACGGTTGGCTATAGATGGCGAAAAGAGGTATCAAAGTTGCAAGGTGATAGGTTATCTGACTAGTATCTGATATTCTGCAAATTTGTGTAAATTTTTTAAATTATTTTTGTAAAATATCCTCAAAATATTCAAATAAACTACTAGTGGATTTTTCGGTTTTTTCAAAACTTTCCTTGCTCAAATCCACTTTTAGTTTAAAAATATTGTCTTTACCTCTAACAATTCCTTATGTCAAATCTCAAACCTCGAAGAAAATCTCTTAAAAATGAGATATATATAAAAAAAACATATACCATAATTAAAATAATTATCAAAAGATCCAAATTGACAAAAATAATAAAAAATAGAGATATTTAGAGCTTTTTAAAATTCCAAATTTTTGAGCACTCAAACACATATTGTTCGCAATTCCATCATCTTTTGGTGTTTCGATGACGATTATGAAAATATCGGAAACCAATATGCCGGTTGGCTGCGATTGGAGGAGGTTTGACAACTAAGTTTCCATTTATCTCTCCGTTCATATTCGTTTGTTTTTTCCTTTTTTTAAACAGTTCAAAAATGCTTTGAAATTACAAATAATTATTTTTTTCTTTTCCAAAACTTGTAAGTCCAAAACAACCACGAAAAAAGCCTATTGGGCTTTATGCTTTCAGAGTGGGCTAAAAGCCTATAACTGTAGTGCCCCAATATTTTTTGGTAGGGATGATAATTTATAGCAAAAAACTCATATATATAGTCAATCTTTAGAAATTTGTATACATATCACTTGTTAAAGTTTTTTAGCTCAAAAATAATATTCTTTAAAATTAAATTAGTATTTTTTTTAAAATTATTCATAAATAATGTCGGTATTTTTTTTGAAGTTAATAATAAATAATAGTATAATAATTAAATTAAAATTCGACACTTATATAGTGGCATTACACGTGGAAAAATCCAATAGAAAGCTGAGAGCATGAAACAGGGAATAAAATCCGCGCGTGAAATGAATTTATTTATTAATATTCCGCCGAATCCATTAATCATTGCGATCATGGGCCTCCAAAAGCAAAACAAAAAGCCCATAATATGCTCTTTGATAATTTTCCAAAACATAAAGGGCTGTTCGGTAATTTCGATATCGCTGACAGACAGACTCGGATACTCCTCCTCTCTCTTCTTCTCCTTCTCCCCCTCGTCATAGACAGTTTTCGCTTTCCACATGTTTTCTTGGTACTTTTTGTCAAGTCGCTAAACTATATAAATTAATAACAATCCATTACGGCCTAGGTTTCGCTTTCTTTCCCAAAAACCCTAGCCTAAAATCCTATAATTACAGTTTCATACATTGTTATCATACAGAAAGAGAGGTAAGCTTTTTCTCAAAACCCACAACTAGTAAGCAATAAAAACCCCCACCTTTAAGCAAGAATCGATTCATTGGTTTCTGGGGTTTTCTTCTGTTACTTCAATCAATGGATGATCTTGAAAAAGCAATACTTATTAGTTTTGATGAATCGGGGTCTATTGATTCTGCTTTAAAATCACAAGCTGTTTCTTATTGTCAGCAGATTAAGGAAACCCCGAATATATGTAGGATATGTGTTGAGAAATTGTGTTTTTCCAATCTTATGCAAGTTCAGTTTTGGTGTTTACAGACTCTTCATGAAGTTATTAGGGTAAAGTATGGTATTTTGAGTTTAGAAGAGAAGGATTTTGTTAGGAAATCAGTTTTTTCTATGTGCTGTTTTGATTCTATTGATGATAGTAATGCTGTTAGGGTTATAGAGGGTCCTGCTTTTATAAAGAATAAGCTTGCTCAAGTATTGGTTACTTTGATTTATTTTGAGTATCCGTCAATTTGGTCGTCTGTGTTTATTGATTTTTTGGCTCATTTGAGTAAAGGGGCTATCGTCATTGATATGTTTTGTCGGGTTTTGAATGCACTCGATGATGAATTAATAAGTACAGATTATCCTCGGACTCCCGAAGAGTTGGGAGTGGCGGGGCGTGTTAAGGATGCAATGAGGCAGCAATGTGTGAGTCAGAGTGTCAGAGCATGGTATGACATTGTTTCTATGTATAGAAATTCTGAGCCAGAGATATGCTCTAGTGTGTTAGATTCAATGAGGAAGTATATTTCATGGATTGATATTGGGTTGGTTGTGAATGATGCTTTTATTCCATTGTTATTTGACTTGATACTGGCCGAAGGGTTCGAGCAGCTCCGGGGTGCTGCTGCTGGATGTCTGTTGGCTGTAGTTTCTAAGAGAATGGATCCACAATCGAAGTTAACAATTTTGAAGTCCCTTCAAATTAGTAGGGTGTTTTCCTTGGTAACTGGGGATAGTGACTCAGAGTTGGTTTCAAAGATAGCTGAGTTAATTACTGGGTATGCTGCGGAGGTTTTGGATTGCTATAAACGTCTGACTACAGAAGATGCGAAGGGTGTTTCATTGGAGCTTTTGAATGAGGTTTTGCCCTCAGTTTTCTATGTAATGCAGAACTGCGAAGTGGACACTACATTTAGTATTGTTCAATTTCTTTCAAGTTATGTTGCCACTATGAAGACCCTTTCTCCATTAAGGGAGAAACAAGCCCATCATGTGGGTCAGATATTGGAAATAATCCGTACTCAAATTCGCTATGATCCTACATACAGGAATAGTCTGGACGTCTTGGATAAGATTGGAAGAGAAGAGGAAGATAGGATGGTTGAATTTAGAAAGGACTTATTTGTGTTGCTGCGTAGTGTAGGTCGTGTGGCACCAGAGGTTACTCAAATATTTATCAGAAATTCTTTAGCTAGTGCTGTTGCATCTTCACCCGAAATAAACGTTGAAGAAGTGGAAGCTGCACTTTCTCTCTTGTATGCTCTTGGGGAATCATTGAATGAAGAAGCCATGAAAACTGGAAGTGGAATTTTGGGTGAATTGGTTACAATGCTCCTTTCAGCAAGGTTTCCTTGCCATTCTAATAGGTTAGTTGCTCTTGTGTATTTGGAGACGATGACTAGATATATGAAGTTTGTTCAGGAGAATACACAATATATCCCCATGGTTCTGGCCGCCTTTCTAGATGAGAGAGGAATACACCATTCAAACATCCATGTCAGTCGCAGAGCGAGTTATTTAATCATGAGGGTTGTGAAATTATTGAAATCAAAGCTTGTGCCTTACATAGAGAGGATTTTACAGGTACTAAACAGATAATCTACTTTCTACTAATCCCTCTAGCAAATTTTCTGCAAATATGAATATTGTGTCTTAAATATCGTTGTTATTATTTAGCAGAGCCTTCAAGATACAGTTACTCGGTTTACAGCAACAGATTATGCAGCCAATGAAGTTTCAGCAGCTGAAGATGGTAGCCACATTTTTGAGGTGCTTCCTCCACTCTTCTTTGTTTCTTCTTCTTGCTTTGGATTAGATACACATGTTTAAGTTATATAGATATGTAAGCCTTATTGTCAAACAGACAAAAAAACACAAGTTCATTATTGATTTTTTAGTTTTTATTGTTTTATATTTTATGCACAGGCAATTGGTTTGTTGATCGGCATGGAAGACGTTCCACTGCAAAAACAAGCTGACTACCTCTCTTCATTGCTTACGCCTCTTTGTCACCAGGTTATAGATAGTTTTTTGCAGGTTCTTGAAAATATATTTGTATTCTTTAGTATTTCTTTCCATGTAGAATTTATTTTTATATTCTTAGTTCAAGCTACTTGACTCCTTATATTTATAATGAACAATTGTTTGCTGCTATATGTGCTCTAAAGTGGTCTGCTCCTGCATATGTTGCTTATGCCTAATTTGTAACCATTTGGGTTTCATTTTGAATTCTTTGTTTGATCCAGGTTGAAATTTTGCTGATGAATGCCTCAGAAGAATCTCCAGCAAAAATTGTAAATATTCAGCAAATAATTATGGCCATTAACGCACTTAGCAAGGTTCTTTCCTTTCCAATTCTTTAGCCTTAATAAAAAGCTAATTTGTTTAAGTATTTCCTTTTTAATCACTTTTATTTTTTCTAACTTTGGAACCATATATTTTATTAAAGTAAATGGGTTATGATGCTATAGTTCTTTGTAGTAGCTTAAAGTATACCATTCTTCTTGGACTGTCGTTTTTGCATTAAAATATCAAATTACACTGGAAATGTGTCAAGCATGCGTTCAAATCTTCTTAATTAAAATCTTTAACTGCTTTTGCAAAATTTGTTTCATAGATATGTAGTCTGGCCTCACGGTTTCAATTTGTATTCAGGGTTTCAGCGAGCGCCTTGTAAATGCAAGTCGTCCTGCGTTAGGTCTCATGTTTAAGCAGGTTGGTATTATTTTTTATGTTTATTGTTTCGTGTAATGTGCACTCCATGCTATCTGGATCCTTGTTTCAATCTATAAAAACCCAAGGAGTTAATGAATATTAGTTTGATTTTGCAATAATTCATCTTTTATGATCAGCGATGATGTGGCTCTTTTATGTTTTCTAGTCAATGATGTCATACATAATTAAGATTAAAATATTTATCGTGATTTACTAGAAAGAATACTCCTGCTATGTAATTGCTCTGCATTTTCTCTGTGTTAAAATCTGGTTTCCTTATGTTCCAGACATTGGATGTTCTTCTACAAATCCTTGTTGTATTCCCGAGGGTAGAGCCTCTCAGGGTTAAGGTAACAGTAAGTAAGTTATGGAGCTATTTTTTTTCAATGACTATGAATGAAGGCCTAAACTAGAATTCATGGCATTCAGGTTACATCCTTTATACATAGAATGGTGGACACTTTAGGTACTTCTGTATTTCCATACCTTCCAAAGGCATTGGAGCAATTGCTGGCAGAATGTGAGGTAAAAGAAAACTGTTCCTTATCTGCTAAATTTTTTTACGATGTCTACTTTTAGAAGAACAACTTTTTCCTTTATATTTGCAATCCAAAAGTTGGTATGATTTCGGAAAAATATTGGAATTTGTTGTTCTGAACAGATGCCTCACTGCTAACTTGCATACATATTGTAGTATAAGAGGAAAGTATTTCCTTTTGCCCTAGCCAGGGTGTTGAACCCTGAAGGAACTTTTCTTGGAAATATGAATTGTGATAACCATGCTAATCATGGCTTCTCTTACATGTCACAATTTGATGATATGAAGACCTGACTTCGTGATATATTGTATGCAGCCAAAGGAAATGGTTAGTTTTCTTGTACTACTGAATCAACTTATTTGCAAATTCAACATCTCAGTTCGTGATATAGTGGAGCAAGTTTTTCCAGCCATTGCTGGCAGGATTTTGAATGTCATTCCAAAGGATGAATTTCCTTCTGGACCAGGAACCAATACTGAGGTATGGAAATAATACCCAGCAATATCTCTTGCCAGCAGCATCTGCATTGCATCGATGGATTTTGTTAAAGTTTTGGTGCTTAAAACTTGCCTTGTTACTTTTGCATTGTTATAATTTTTTTTCTCTAGTATTCCAATAAAATAAGTCTGATTGATTATGCAGAAGAAGATTCCCCTATTTCAATTGTTGCGGAGAATCCGATTTCTCATTGTGATATTAAGTAATCACCCCATGCCTCTCTTGCAGGAAATCCGCGAACTACAAGAACTTCAGAAAACACTGTACACATTCCTTCATGTGATAACAACACATGATCTATCTTCTGTCTTCCTTTCGCCGCAAAGTAGGGGCTACTTGGATTCCTTGATGCAGTTACTACTGTACACAGCTTGTAATCACAAGGATATTCTCGTAAGAAAGGTGTGCTTGACACTTTAATTTTGATCAGTTTAAGGAGCTGGCCTTTTGAAATATCATAAACAATTGTTTACTTAGTGTAACATTTTGATTCCTTTGCAATATAGGCATGTGTACAGATATTCATTAGATTGATTAAAGATTGGTGTGCCAAACCTTATGGTGAAGAAAAGGTTTGTTTGCGATTGTCTATTTCTACATTCTTAGTTGTATTTATGTAGGTTTTTATAGCCTCTAACGTGTCGAAACATATTCAGGTGCCTGGATTTCAAAGTTTCATAATTGAGACATTTGCAACAAACTGTTGCCTGTACAGTGTTCTTGACAAATCTTTTGAGTTCCATGACGCTAATACTGTGAGTTGTGTCTCTAGTTTTTCATGTTCTTTTTATTGGATATTTGTTAGCTAACACTTTTTATCTATTCTTCATGTTGTCAAATATTATTGCCTTTGCTGACCCCTACCCCCGCCAACTCCCTATCCCTGTCTTTTTTATATTTTTAACCACGGCAAGATAATTTCCTTGTTTATTGGGAAACTTATCTCAGAACTCCAGCTAGCTCCACAAGTTTTAGACGATAAAAGTGTTATATACTTGTTTAGTGCTTTGTTCTTGCTCTTGATAACCGTATTCTACTTGTGTGGCAGCTTGTTCTGTTTGGAGAAATTGTTCAGGCACAGAAGGTCATGTATGAGAAATTTGGTAATGATTTTCTTTTCCATTTTGTATCCAAAGGCTTTTCATCTGCACAATGTCCTCAAGAGTTGGCACAGCAATACTGCCAGAAGTTGCAGGTAACTTTGTGGAATTTAACTATTTCATGCATATTATCAAGTTGTTGCATTTCGACTAAGAGTCATTGATTCTTAGCTTTTTCTGCATGTTACTTTACATTTGGGTACCATTTTTGTTGCGTCTTAAATTCCGTTTTATAGAAAGTTGCATTCCTGTCATACCAGAAAGTTATTTGGGTTTGTTCTTAGAGATCAAATACGCGATACCATTCGCGTTCTTTATAGATTAATTGGTACTTGGCTTAGATATTGAATCGGTAATGAGTCAGCAGTTCTTTTTTTTTTATGACGGTGGGGTGGAATTGTGGGTTGTCAACCCAAGACCTATGGGTCTTGGCAGCACACTCTTGCTCTTGGGCTAAGTGCTTTACCCAAGTCAGCGCTCTCTGTTTCAAGCTTTGATGCACTTTTATATATGGGGCCGATTTCATTAACATTTCTAATTTCTGATCTATGCTATTGATGTTGGTTCATGCAGGGAAGTGATTTCAGGGCATTGAAATCATTCTACCAGTCACTAATCGAAAATCTAAGGCTTCAACAGAATGGGAGCCTTGTTTTCAGATAGCAGGGTGACAAAGATCAATGAACCATGTCGTTTTGTTAGCGAAAGCGAGCTGTGTTATACATAAATTTTCTGTGTTTTTTGGTTAATGTTGGGAATCCAGACAGGTTGAGCAAAGGTGGGTAAGAACTTGCAAGCTTTCTGGGAAAAATATAATTTTTTGGCCGTATAATGATATATTGTTCTTACAAATCAAAATATTGCAGGATATTCCCAATGTAAATATCATATTTTATCTTTTGTTTTTGTGGACAGTGAGGTATTTATTTATTTATTTATTTTTTACATTATTTTCCAAATTGTTAATTAATAGTAGTTTATTTAATTAATTAACTGATTTTTTTTTTCTACATTTTACTTTCTTGCAGTTGTATATTTCCGGCAACAGGTTTTTTTATTCTGAAAAGTTTTTATTTGTCAAAGCTGCTACCGTTTTTTCTTTTTCAAATTTCAATTGGAAAAAAAAAAATAATAATTATTTAATTTTTGATGGTTGTGTAATAACATATTTAATTAGTGATTAGATTAGGGTAGTTAATTAATTATTAGTACTATAATAAAGTCCATAAATGTTTTATTTAATTAACCATTTATTCCTTTGTAAGCTTCATAAAATGACATTGTTACCCAATGATTAAGTAGTTAATTGTGTAAAATTTTATGGATTACGTAATTTATTTTGTTAAATCTAAAGGACTAAATAATTAATTATGTTTAATTTTAGACATTGCAATATATTTTCATAACTAACGTGTCTTTTCTTAGTAGTTAATATTTCAGGGAGTAATAATTAGTGTATTTATTTTAAAAAATAAAGTCTAAATAGTTAAATATATAGTATTTTTAATTTAAATTATATCCATGAAAAGCTTTTTCATTAATGATTTTATTTTATTTATCAATTCAAAGATTAATCATTATAACACAATTTCTTTTAATTAATTTCACTAAACTTGAATCAAAGTAATTGACTTTCAAGAAGTGAAATGTATTCTACCTTTATTTTAATCTTAATGTTTTACATGACATTAATTAATTATAATTAAATTATGTAAGTAAGAAAAAATATATTTATCATAAGTAAGAACTCATTTCTAGTTAGATTTAAAAATAATAATATCTATTTTCATGAATAATTTTGTTGGAGAAGGCATTTGATCTTTACTAACCATATAATAATATTTTTTTAGTCCAATAATTACGACAATGGAGTTTATTTTCTTCATGTTACTTAATTTTATTTTTATTATTTTTTTGGTTTCATAAATAATTGATATTTCTAAAAGCAAATGGTGATATATGTTTTTTAAAAAAAAAAAAAATTCTCTTAATTAGTATCTGAATTAATGAGATAAATTGCTTTTATATAATTTTATTTAATAATTTACTCAATTAAATTTTTTAGAAAAATTAAGAAAATAATTTTAAAAATCATTATTATCCTTTATTTTTTTACAAAATGATTGAGAGAAATTTAATAGGAAAATTTGTAAAAAATATTGCAATGAATTCAAATTGATTGAATTTGAAAGCATAGATTAAGAAAGAGGAATTTATGAAACGAAATGGTAGACTTTTTTAGAGTTTGAAAAATTCTCATATATACATAATTATCAAATTTACCCACTAATAAACTATATATAAAAACAAAATTAAACACGTTCTTCTCCTGACTAACATCTAACCAAAATCTTAGACCATCAATTATTATCATTTTCACCAATTTTTATATTTCTTATTTTTCACCATTAAATTATTAAAAAATAAAAATTCAACCGGAAAAAATTAATATTAATATGAAAGTGAAATGCCAAATTATTTTAAATTAAATAAATCAAAATACTTGTAATTTACAATAAATATAATCCCTTAAGCAATTGGAGGTCTAATAGCTTAGTTGAGTTCAAAAACATTTAATCAAGCTTAATCAAGTTTTGAGTACCTCGAAAAGGTTTAATTAGTTTAAAATCTATTTTAACAATTAATTATTTTTATATAGCATTCACATTTTTTTTTAATTATTACAACATTCTTAGGTCTAGGATTATCGTCAGCAAAAAGATCAAATTCCAATATGGAAAAATTGTCACAACTTAGGATCAAGACTTAATTTGTATTTTAATTAATAGTAAAATATAGAATATATACAAATAATTATACTGTGTTAAAAGAAATTTAGAACTTTCAAAGTAGAATTGGTCTTGGTTCATGGATTGATTTTTAATGGTTAATCAAATCTTTAAATCTAAACCAATCCTCTAACTAATAATTCGAATTTATTTATTGCGATTTTCAGTTCCATTTCAGGACGGTTTGAAAATCGACGATTATGATCGATTTAAATATGTAATTTTATTGGGATCAAATGAAAAAAAAGTACGGTAGTTTAAACTTATATTTTTAAAATTTTCTTAAGAACCAAATTAGAAGAAGAAAATCATAGTGATAAATTAACAATCCTAATTAAGTTATTAATTGGATTAAAAAAACTTTATATAGGAAGACTTATATTCCATTAAAGCTTTTTTTTAGACTTCAAATATGAACTATGTAAGAAGCTTCTATTGGTTCCATACAATACCGACCACTTTATATATATATATTGCAGTTATACCTAAAAAATATTTGGTGACGACCAATAAATTTAATTTCCTAAATCAATAAAATTATTATATGTTATATATACATGATAAGTGATAAGAATGATTAGACTGATGTGATTTTGGGTGGGAAATTCTTGTTTGTTTTCCAAGAAATTAAAATGATATTTCCATTATGAAGGATTAATTAATTTTAATCCTTGAATGTTGCAATCAAAGTTTTGAAAATGAAAATTTTATATTATAATACTTTATATTTATATAAAAAAAAATTCTAAAACATGAAATTCCATGTTTTTCTCGATTATAAAAGTCTATGGCGACGGAACATAAACTAATTAATAATAAGATTTTAAAATAAATGTAATTTTATTTCACAAATATTTTTTAAAATTATAAAATGTTATTTTTAAATTAAATGAAGCAATGTGAAATTAAAAGGTATGTTAGTTATGAAATAATTTGGGATTAATGGATGAACTGGTTTAAACTGTTTGAACTCTCAATTTGTGGAACATCTTGAATTGGAACTAATCTGCCATCAAACTAGTACCATAGAATCTAGATCAGCTTAGATTCATAAGGTTATTGAACCATAAACCGGTCTGAAATTGGTGGTTTGAATTGACATGAATTACAATTTTCAATATTTTTTCCTTTAGTTGAAACGGTTGGAGAATAAGAGATTTAAATTGGTTTGAACTAAGTGTGCATGGTTTGTGAGGGCTCCGAACCAAATCAAGAACCAAAACTGGAATGGGTAAAAAACCACTTTATAGGAACCATAACCAAAAATTTTTTAATTTCGGATTTGATTCTAATTTCTCATTATAACTGGAATAAAAAACAAAGAACCGAAAAAATTTATAAAAAAAAAAACTGCATATGGTTTCATTTGTAACTAGACCCGAAATTGAAAAAAAAAAAAAGTAGAAACCGAATTAGAGACTTGGGTTTAATTTTTCCAAATTTCAAAAGAACCGATTCATCATTTCTGATTCTAATTCGGTTTTTTGATAAGGACTGACCTAAAACTGAAACCGCTCATCCCTAGTTAATTTTTGATTGGTCGTTGGGAGTTAGAACGATGGGCGGACGGACCTTTCAAATTCATGAAAAAGTTAAAACATGTGAACCATATATAAAAATTGCAGTAACAAGCTCGTTTTTGCTTGTATGTATGAACATTGTAAAGTGAAGGTCAAACCTCAATGATGTTCATAATTTCCAAAACAAGAAATCTATGAAGATAGTTGTATTAGGTAGCAGACGTAAAATCTAATTCACATAATTCTCTCTCACTTGACCAAACCATATCACTTACCACTTAGCTCATTGGCAAACCCTTAACACGAATTCTTGCCGCCAGACTAGATCAAACCCATTATCAATTTTCTGCTTGACGAGCCATTTTGGATAAGAAAGATAGATTACTCCATTAGAGCTTGAAATTTTGGTAGCATCAAGATTCTTCAAAGATTTTATTTATATTTATATATTAATTGGGATATTCTAAGAAATTTCAGAATGACCAGAACATAGAAAGGGCACGTGCCCACCACACCTCTTACTCTATACAGCCAACAAATATTTACTCCATTTAAGGAGGCTAAAAGCGTGTTTCTTGTTCCTTTCCTTAAACTCCCCAACATATGAACTTGCAACGAAATTCATTTCTTTATCAGTAATAATTAGTTGACCAGTCAGAAGATTTCTTAATTTCTTAATTAATAACTAATCAAAGATTAATTTTCCTTAACAAGGAAAAACTTGTAATTGGTTAATAGTTAATTGACTTCTTTTCTTTTCTTTTTTTTCCATTTTGTCTTTTTATATTAATTTCTAAAATCAGCATACTTTCTGTTACCAATCTTCTTTTCTTCCTTCCCTTTTCTCATTAATGAATTAAGCTGACATTTAATTCTTTGCTCTCTTTCTTCCTATATATATATTAAGCAACTTATACTAGAATTCTTGCATATAAGCTCTGAAAAAGCTTTTCTTGAAACAAAAATGGCTTCTAACAAGAAATTTAGCTTCAAACTACTCTTATCTTCTTGTTTCAAGATTGATCACAGTCCTTTATTACTTCAAGAACCCAAAATTAATCAAATTTCATCACAAAGATTATCTTTATCAGATTTAAGTTACCCTGGTTCACCAATTTCTCTGAGTGATTTATCAAATAATTCTATTTTTAACCTCCATGTTTTTACTCTCAAAGAGTTAGAAAAAATTACAAATAATTTTTCGAGAACTAGTTTTCTTGGTGAAGGAGGTTTTGGATCTGTTTTTAAAGGGTTTATTACTGATAAGCTTAGGCCTGGCTTAAAAGCTCAGTGTGTTGCTGTTAAGGTTCTTGATTTGGATGGCACTCAAGGTCATAAAGAGTGGTTGGTAAGTAATTAAGCATAATTATCAATTTTTAACTAAAATTTCTTAAAATTGTAATTTAATTATATATATATATATATATATATATATATATATATATATTTTTTTTTTTTTACTTTTTTACAGAATGAAGTGATATTTCTTGGGCAGTTAAAGCATCCCCATCTGGTAAATTTGATTGGTTACTGTTGTGAAGAAGAGCATAGGCTTTTAGTTTATGAATATATGGAAAGAGGCAATCTTGAAAACCATCTATTCAAAAGTAAATATACATATTTACATTTTAATCCAAAACTTTAATTTTTTTTTCTATATTTCAATTTTCTTGAAAAAATTATACTAAAATTGCATTTCTTGATGTGATCAATGTAGGGTGTTCTGCAGCTTTACCTTGGTTAATAAGGCTAAAAATTGCAATTGGAGCAGCTAAAGGTCTTTCTTTCCTTCATGAACAAGACAAAACCGTCATTTACCGCGATTTAAAGGCTTCAAATGTTCTTTTAGACATGGTAAACGTATATTCTGCCTTTTTCTTAAATTAAAAAAATACGAATATTCTCTTTTGTCTCATTTATTACTGATTCCTCCATACATATTTCATTAGCTTAGTACATAAGTAATTCTCGATTTTTTACCCTTTTTTAGGACTATAATGCAAAGCTTTCGGATTTCGGACTAGCAACCGACGGTCCACGAGGAGATGAATCACACATTACTACTAGAGTTATGGGCACTGAAGGTTATGCAGCTCCTGAATATATAATGACAGGTAATTAACTAACTAATTAAAACAATTTTCAATTATTAACATTTACATAATTATATTTATTAAAGTCATTATTAAGTACTTTATGAGTTAAAAATTTTCAGGTCATTTGACAATAATGAGTGATGTATTCAGTTTCGGAGTTTTGTTATTGGAACTACTGACTGGTAGGAGATCATTAGACAAAAAACGTCCGTCGAGAGAGCAAAATTTAGTAAAATGGGCAAGACCATTTTTAAGGGACAATCATAAACTTGACCTAATAATGGACCCTAGACTTGAAGGGCAGTACTCTACAGAAGGGGCAAGAAAGGCAGCTTCTTTGGCTTACTATTGCTTGAGCCACCATTGTAAGTCTAGACCTACAATGAGCACTGTGGTTAAGACCTTGGAGCCTTTACTGGAATTAAACGACATACCTATCCCTTTTGTGTACGTCGTTTCGAGTGATACAGGGAAAAAAGAAATTTTAGAAGAAAGTGATGCGAAGGAAGAAATGATGAAAGATGGAAATGAGAAATTATGTGAAGAAAAAGAAGTGAAAATTAATAAAGATGATAATAAAAATAATAACGGTGAACGAAAGAGTAGGAGAAAACAACGACGTCGTATTAAGTCATTAAAATCAAGAGCAGTCTATTCTGATACTCATTTGTATAAAACTTTAGGTACTGATTTGTATTCTCATGGGCTTGTTGTACATTAATTATAAAGAAAAAAAAAATTTTGCAATTTTATTTTTCTTTTAATAGAAATTTGTTAATTTATGTTCATTTGTAACAAATATATATAATTTTTTTTTATTAATATGATTAGATTTTAAGGTTTATACATATGTTTGTACGTTTAAATTTAATATTTATCCTCTGTATACATATATTTGTAGTTTATTTTTCATATTTTTTTGGTTGATGTTTTTGCTAAAATCAATTTACAAATTAAAGTTTATAGAAAATATAAAAATCACTCTATATTTTTTGAAATAAACTTTTTTATTTCTATATTTTGTTTCTGTTACACACTTATTTTATTCTGTACAATTTTTAACAAATTTCCGTTAAATATTTGATAATTTAATTATTTTGATATTAGCTTTATTATTTTATTATTTTTATAAATAAAAAAATAAAAAATAAAAAATAAGAAGCACAAAAAATATTTTTTATAAATTATTTTATTTTATTATTTTGACTTACTATTTTATTATTTTGATCTTGACTTTTCATTTTTCTTTTTTTATTTTTTTATTATTTTTAATTTTGTAAAAATAATTAAATAAAAATTATTAACTTTTTTATCTTTATTTTTCATTTTATTTTATTTTTTTTAATTTTATAAAAATAATAAAATACATTAATTTATAAAAATTATTACTTTGTGTTTCTTATTTTTTATTTTTTAATATGAAAAATAATAAAATAATAAAACCAATGGCAAAATAGTCAAATTGTTACAAATTTAATGGAAATTTGTTGAATATTGGACAAAAAAACGTAAAAGTCTAACAAAAGTAAAATACGGAAGTAAAAGAGTTAATTTCAGAAAACACAGAGTTCATTTCAAAAAACAAAAAAAAAATTTTCAAAGGAAAATGTAAATTTTCCATTATTATATGTTACTATCAAATTTAAATATAACATTTCGATTAAACATCAAATAATCAACACCACATTGAAATTTCAGAAAAAAATAAAAGTTAGTCAAAATTGTGGACTTTGTACTACACAATTACATACTCCTTATGCGTAAATTTTCCTAAGCAAAATATTTATTTTTAGTGGATCAATGCTTCATCACGAATTATAATAATAAGAAGAATAACAATTTTCAAATAATAATAAGTCGGTCCAAAATGATTAAACTATTTAAATGGGTTTTTTTTTCCTGAAGATAAATTGACTGCAATTGAAGGTTACGGAAAATAAGTGTAAGTAAATCTTCATTATTAAGGAAAATTAATTATTTTATTAATAGAAATTACAAAACTTCAATTAATTTAAGTGGTGCATACTAATTTTCCTCAGTCAAAAATTCAGAGTCAATAATAAGCAAGGCTTTGAAATATAATGAATTTTACAAAATTTATTAATAAATTCACAAAATTTTATAAAATTTAGAAAAATTTATATTTCCCTCTGTAAATTTTACAAAAAAAAAAATATATATTTTTTTAAAATTTTTAAATAGACTATTCTATTATTCAGTTTTAGACAATTATATAATTCTATTAATTTTCTATTAAACAATATACTTAAAAATCATTATAAGTTAATTTAAAAGATGAATCTTAAATCATTCGCAATGGAGCCTTTCAGCGAGTCTAATATGATCTTCACCCTTCAATTCTGTTGCCACAATCATACACCATTGCTTTTTTGTCACTTTCTTCTTTGGCATTTCGGCACGCAGACACTGACGGATCTCCTCTAGGTAATACATTTGGAGCAAAGGCAATAAGATATAACATGTAATCAGACAAGATTTTGCTAATTCTGCGGTTGGTGGTATTAGGATGATTGTGGTCATGGTAGTAACAAATATCAGTAGCAATGAAATTTGTTAAAGATTCCACAGATTTTTCCAGATGTTCTTTTCCTTCAAGCACACTCGTACCTCTTAAAGATAGCAGAGAATCACGTACTGATAGAGCTCTTTCATTTCTTATGCGTTAAAGATCTTCACCCTGATTGCCATTCCAAACACGTCTCGCTTTTTTCAGAATGTGATTAAAGATTGCTTCTATGAGTTCCTCAGTAACCCGATCGTAAATTTTACTGGCATGCTTGATCATGTCACCAATTATCTCACAGTATACAAATATTGCATCCATCTATGTTGGTTCAACTTGAGGCAATAATCTATCAGGTTGCGTTGCCCGATCGACCCTGACCAGTTCTTGACTTCCCCAAAACAATGGTAAAAAGCTTTACAGACACAATTGTCTGGGAGGTCGCTGAACTTGCTCAACCAAATCATTTTCCAGTTAGAGAAAATGAGACAAGCTAATGCATAAACCTCCAGAAAAACAGCTCCAATCAACAACAAGTAGGTGAGAAGAGCATCGACTGATAATAAAAATGTAATAAACCGAAGGAAGAGACCTAATTTAGTGAGCACAAGACCCACCTTCATATATATTTTATCATATATCAAACGGAGCTCAGTCTCGACAAGCTTGAAGGCATCTGATTGCTGTAAAATCAAGTTGCTTTCATGTGTCTTTAGCATGAATTTAATAAATCAAGTCTATTCGATAGTTTTCCAAATTAATTTGCATAACACAAGCTCCACAAGAATCCATATTCATCCTACTTGAACATGATTCATTAAGACAACCCTTAGTTTGCATCAACAAGTATGAAATTTCTAATGCTTCAATATCACAAGCTCCTGTCTTTGAAATTCAAAAAATAAATAAATTGTAGTTCAGGAGTACCTACCTCCTTGTTCTAAGAGGGGTATCTTCAATGGAGCAATCCCCTTTTTTTCCTCCTCCATCTCTTCCAATGGTTTATGGTAGTGAGTTTATCATTAATTCATCATCAGGAAGGGAATATCCCTCCCCTTGAAGAAATGGCTCTCCTATAAGAAAAAATAACCTCCTTAAGCAAAAATGGGGGAGAAAAAAGAGAAAAATACATCAAATTTCCTTACTAATATAAATCAAATTTCATCTTTTCACACAAAATGCTAGTAAAATTAATTTGCAAGCTTCATCATTCAACCATATAATACTGAACCTACTAAGAACCAGTACCTCCATAGATTCTTTCAGCATGTCCAAATATGGATCCAGTAAAACCCACTTCACATCAGAGAGAACTGTAACCCAATAAAACATATATCTTTCAAGGCACAAGTGTCGAGGAAAAGAACATAAAGACTGATGAGAATTGAAAAAATCATTTTAAAAAAATATTAAAAAGCAAAAACAGTATGAAATAAAGCTCACATTTGATCTTGTAAGTGAGATTTTCAGGCACATTGCCATTAAAGGCATAGTCGGAACGGAGTACACTGCTTCCTTTGTCTTCTCTTCGCTGCAAATATACATTACAAGAACTGAAAACTGTCACAAACAAGCATAAGAAGCCGAGTCCACAACTCGACTCAGAAAACTCAAAGAGTCATCTTGCCCAAACTAAAAATAAAATCTTGAAGAGCTAAAGCCTAAAACAAGTAATTTTGTGGGTTACCAGCTAAAGGTCATTGCTAGAGCCTTGGCATAGCGATTGAAGACCCCATCTCGAAGTGGGTATTCCTTAGGAGCCTCCATAGCCATTAGTCAGTGCTTAAATTCGCAGCTTTCGCGAATACTGCTCGCCCGAGTCAACTCAGTAACCAGCGAGCAGTTGGGAGAATTGATGCAGTGGAAAAGAATAATCTTGAAGATGAAAAGACAATTGTGAAAGGAAGACTTGACGGACATAAACGGCGGCATATAACCGTCGTTAAATTGTTGAGTTTCTATATCTATGATGTTATAATGTTTGGGAGTATTTGAGCTTTGGGGATGGATACCATCTGGTGCCAAAGAGCCTAGTATCAAATTGCCCATATGCCCCTCTTCCCCTTCTCCCTCCCCCAAATTCCCCACTTGTAACAGTAAAAAAAAAAAAAAAATTGAGCAATGTTCTTCTGTTCATTCATGGAGGTCGAAGAAGAAAGATAATAAATTTGAAAGTGGGAAAATGATGGACATTCCATGGATATGAGCCTGGGCCCATATCTTCGTTAGCCATGAACGTTGTGACCATTTGTTAACCTATAAAATCAGATCAACATTAACAAAATAAGGGATTGTTCTAAAATCAACCAGAAATATAGAACTTATTCTTTAAAAAAGCCAAAAAAAAAAAAAAGAAAAACCACTACAAATTAATGTGAAGAAATCATCTTAATATTATGCTTGATATGAAGAGCAAAACTATGTCGTATTATTATTATTATTATTACAATATTGCCTTTGGGGCTTTTACCAAAGTAACACTATAAACTATCAAACCCTTAACACTTCTTTTCTTATTCAATATATTCAGAAGTAATTACTAATTAGCAACAGCAAATTAAAAAAGAAAAATCAGACGTCGTAAACATGGGAAGGAAGACGAGGCTCAGAAACTGCAACAAGAGGGAATTTTTTAGGAGTAGAAAGCCCAAAAATTTCCTCCATATTCAAATCTTCCTTCTTCATATTTTCTGGCAATTTCCAATTAAACCCATGTAAAAGATTAGCCAAACTTGTTTGAATAACCTTAATTCCTAAAGGGTAACCAGGGCACATTCGTCTTCCAGCACCAAATGGCAAGAGCTCAAAATCATGTCCTTTAACATCAGTAGACTTACCTATGAATCTTTCAGGGCAAAACTCGTATGGGTTGTCCCAAATTTTTGGGTCTCGTCCAATTGTCCATACATTGACTAAAATACGTGCTCCTTTGGGTATGTTATACCCAGATATTTGGACATCTTCTCGACATTGTCTAGGCACTAACATTGGTGCTACTGGATGTAATCGCATTGTTTCTTTGGCTATTGCTTCAATAAATGGTAAATTTGCAATGTCTTTCTCTTCTACCCATCTTTCTTTTCCTATTACTCTGTCTAATTCTTCTGTTGCTTTCTTGAAAAGTTCTGGCTTTTTTAGTAGCTCTGAGAGTGCCCATTCTACTGTCACTGCTGAACTTTCCGTCCCGCCGGCAATCATGTCCTGAAGATTAATTGTTTAATTAGCATACTGTTAGGAGGGGAAAAAAATCAAAGTTGTTCAATTGTTCAATAGATGACAAATTGTTGAAAATAACTCTCAATCTGCTACTATTTAATAAAAATCAAAGATAACGACTTTGCAAATTATCGAGTCAAAATCAAGAGCCAATTGTTTTACCAATATGATCAAAAATTAATTAATTAAACAAAACAATAAAGAATGATTGATATCTCGATTAAACTAATTAATTATAATTTTAAAAAAAAAAAAAAAAAATCATACCTGTGTGAATCCCTTAACTCCATTTCTTTCGAGCTTAACTTCAAGATTAGGATCTTCTGCAAGTTGCAAAAGCACATCAACCATATCTTTAGCCACATAATTTTGAACCCCTTTTCTTCTTTCTTCATGTTCATCCAAAACATGTTCTAAAAATCTGTTAAATTTCTTGCCCAAAGTTCTCATTCTTTTTCTATAACCCTGTAAATCAAAAGGAGCAAGCCAAGGAATTGAATCTCCAATATCCAAAACCCCATTAAGCAAAAAAAGCTCATCAAGCATTTCTTTAAATTCTTCTGGCGTCACAATTTCATTTTCACCTTCTTGTTTCACTGTATATTTCTTCCCAAAAACCATTCTACTTATAACATTTAAACTTAGATCAGAAAGATGATCTTTTACATTAATCGTATTTCCACTTGATAAGAACAGCGTTTTAAGCAAAGATTTAAGCTCTTCTACTCGTATATATTCATATGATTCGAGCCGTTTTGCGCTAAAAAGCTCCATGACACAAATTTTTCTGGCTTGACGCCAATAAGGTCCATAAGGGGACCATGTAATATCGGAATAATTGAAGGTAGTGTATTTTCCGGCGGCGGTTTTTGGTCGACCGGCGAAGGCTACATCATGGGTTTTGAGGAAACTTTTGGCCATTTCGACGGAGGACCCGACAATGACCGGAAAAGATCCGAACTTGAGGTGCATGATAGGCCCATATCTTTGTGACAGAGAGTGGAGAGAGCGATGGGGAAGTGGGCCTATTAAGTTCAGGTTTCCAATTATGGGTAAGGATTTTGGACCAGGTGGTAAGTTGAGTTTCTGGCGACGGAGACGGCGAGTGAGGAGGATTAGAGCCATGGTGACAAACCAGGCGGTGGCGTAGGTGACCCAAGTTGGAGTTTCCATTTCGTGCTATCGATATTTAGTTGTGTTGTGGAAGTGATGATTCTTTCATTATATAGAAGAAAGAGTCAGTCCCACTGAAGAAGAGAACAATGGAGTTTTAGTTTATTATTATTTTGGTTGTTGTAAGCCACTATTAGTTGTCGTTTTGGATTTACGTATAGTATTGGTTTAAGTCGTTTTGGACAGTGAGTTTATTTTATTTTGTAATTATTTTGGTCTTGAATAACGACTATATATTGTTTGGTGCAATAGTCACTGATGCCTACATGCATAAAATTGGTTGGTTTAAGTTTAAAAATTCATATGTTAAATTACCATAAAGCCTTCTGATTATGGATAATATTGCATCTTCTCCTAATTGATGTTAACAGTGGCAAAAGGTTTATATGGAAGTTAATAAATTTTATCTTTACCATTGTTAAATATGATTAAAGAAATTTTTAATTTTATATTATTTATTAATAAATTATGTAGTTGCCTAGAAAATGAAGGGTTATTTCTGTCAAATTAAATTGAGTTTCCGAGGAAAAAGGAATTGACCACTCAATTTTCCAAGTCTTCTTATACTAATTTGCTTTTCATTTTCCTGGAAAACTTTCGTTGGGAAAAAAGTTCTAATAATAATAGTTTGGAGTTGACTCGAGTCTTTGCAGCCGGTGGCTGGCTAGCTTTATGGTTGGTTTAAATAAAAAAAAAAATAAAATTTTAAATGTGAACGTCCAATAAAGTGTTCGCATATTGTATTTATGAATTTCAATAGTTCGCATATGCGAACTTAATAAATTATTATTTTTTTTCTCAAAATTTGCATACTGGGTATGCGAACTTGTGACAGTATATAAATTAATAACGAACTTTCTAAGGGTTCAGTCATCTGTATTTAGGGTTTTAGATTTAGTTTTAGATTTTCCATTCGAAGTTCGTATAATCGGTATATAAACTCATTTTAAATGTCCACATTTCAAATTTAACACTATTTTCTGTCCACATTCAAAATTATAACACTTCCTTTAAAAATCACCCTAAGGTTCTGTTTTGCAGCAAACTAGTTCATGACCAGTGTCTCGCCAAATCTAGTATGACAAAATTTTACAGCAAATTAGTGTTTTGTGTCTTTGTGAATCGTGTCTTGCCAAATCTAGCCTGACATTGTTCACAAATCCTTTTTTATTATTTCAATTTTTTTAGTGTAAAAATTAACTCTTGTCTAATTGTAATAAAATATTTTCAAGTCCTTATTACTTTAATTTGTATACTCAATGGGATCCTTCGTATTTTTTGTGCTTTTCTAATTTATTTTATATTTTAATTTTTCTATATTTTTGTAATTATAAAAATATGTTTAAAATAAATATGTTCAAATTATTATAATTGTATAAAATTTAATTGACACTTAAATAATAATTTGTAGAATCTTTGTAATATGAGATGAAAATATAAATAAAAAAGTATATAGAAAAATATGTAAAATAGGTAAAAGTTTTGTCAAAGAAAAAATGTAAAAGTATATGAATTTATTTAGTAAAATAATTAGAGTAGTAGAAAATAATATAATATTAAAAAGAGAGAAGAGTATAAATAAAATATTTCATTTGATGTCAAAAATGAAGTAAAGGGTTGTTAGAGAATACACACTATTTTAGTGTTTTGCTTCATGTGAATGGTTGGAGATGGCCTAAATAAGATCTTAGGATCCTCTTTAACTTAATTTTCAGAATGAATTAGGTCTTGGTTTTTTTTTTATAATATCAGAGCCTATCTCACTTTATCGGTGTAATAAGTAATGACCGGCAATTAGATTTGTAATAAGCACCACCTGTAAAAAAAAATAAAAAAAATGGACTAGACTAATCTAGATCGAGGACACAACAAGAACTATAAAGTTGGCGCCTCTGACCTTTAGAATGTTGTATTTCAACGAATCAAATTTATAACATCTTAATTATAATTAAACTGGAATAGTGTTATTAATTGATATATCCACTTAAGATAATGAACTTAATATGTTAAAATAGCTAATAATTATAAATTCACATTTAAGTTTTTTTTTTTCTTCCAAATATGATAATATAAATATTTATAAATAATTTCTTTTATAAAATTCATTTATTTTATTGAGAGTCGTAAAATTCATTTATCATTAATATATACTCATAAACTTTCTCATTTTTTTTTAACAAATATTAATATTAAATAATAGATTTTATTAATTTATTTTAAACATTATCTTGAGGATTATGAAAGCCACCTACAATACTTGAATATCAACATATTTAAAATAATTGACAGAATACGTTAGTTCAATGTATAAGTATGTGTGAAAAATTAAATTGGCCTATATAAAGTCAGCGGATGAAGTATTATTATTAGTTTGAAAAATAACATAATATTAGTTCATTTAACATGAATTAAATTAGGGGTGTAAATCTGTGCTATGATACTAAATCTAATACAACTAATATATGAAATAAGTGGATTAAAATTGAATTTAAATGAGTTGATAACATAAATAACATGATACACTAAAAACGTAATGTTTAAAGAGTCGATTCACATATTGGCATGAATAACTCCATAACCCATTTAAAATGAAGGATAAAAGAACAATCATTTTAATTTTACTAGTTGAATTTAAGATTCTAAAATAAAAAAAAAAATTATATATTATGAAATTATAATTACATATTTAACTATTTATGCACAAATTTCTAAGTTTCGCATAATTATATGATATAATATAGTGATTCTCTCCTTCACAGATATGGTCGTCAATGTCTGAACACATTCTAACCTTTCAAACAATTGCAAAAGTTGTTCAGTCCCCATACGTTTGGGTAATCTCTGATATGACGCCATTAGACCCAACCCAAGGAAGCACTACTACTGAGGTCAACCAGTCTCATCTACAAGCCCATGAGCAATGCCATCGGAAACTGTAACATTGAAGGCCACTAGTCTCACACCTTCTAATTATTTTCTCGCACTATTCAATTTTGTGCATCTTCGAGAAGTTGCTTCCTATGGCACGTTAGAGTAACCTTTGATATGCAACCGTAAGATCTCAAGTACGTAGGGATAGTGAGGTCGACCAATCTCGTCTCCAAGTTCCCATTCAGAGAACTCCAAAGGGGTACCATAGGAGAAATGACCCAATTTTAAATATGAAAATTATTTTCAGCCTAATTATATTGTTTGTTCTTGAAATGGTCATTTTAACTTTCAACTCTAAAAATTGCCATATTCATTTTGTTTATAAATTGTTTCTTGTTCGTTTATAGTATGTTTATGAACTGTTTATATTTTGCTTATAACTGAAAAAGTGGTCATTCTGAAAATTATTTTCAAAAATATGGTCATTTTGAGAAAGTATTAAATTTAGTGGGGTATTCATTTCAAAGCCCATTAAAACATTGTGGAATGGTCGACTGTTTGTGGGCTGAAAATTAGAACCATTGCAGTGTTGTTATATGACATTCTTCTCAAGTTCATAAGTTGGGTAGTGAAGTAACGAGCCCAAAATGTCATTAACCTAGGGGAAAATTGTAATAAATATTATTTATTTAAAATTTAATTTTTAGTAAGTATTAAATATTTTAAAATATTAAATAAATGTAATAATTTTTCAAATATTAAGTAAATGTCATTTTTTTATTTAAAAAAAATAAATATTATTTTTTAATATTAGTAAATATGTGCATTTTCTTATACTATATTAAAAAAAAATACATAATATATGAAAATACATGCATTTTCTTATAATTTATTTAAAAATATGAAATTTAACCAAATATTTAAAAATTATTGACAATTAAAGTTTCAAAAAAATACATTTGTTAAAACCACCCTTAAGTTGGTAACAAGATTGGCCCATGTTGACAAGGGCTTCAAGAATTTGGGCTGAATCAAAATGGAGAAATAACAATTTGGTCCTAAGAGTTTGAATACTTGTTTAAATTACCTTGAACTTGTTTCTAATATCAATTTAATCTCTTCTAAAAAAATGATAAATTTAATCAGATTTAGAATATTCTTTGAGTTAGTCGGGATGAAGTTGGGCAAATCCTATTCTAAATTTTAATAAAGAAATTTCAAATATGATTAAATTGAATCCAAACAAGTTTGAGGGCAATATTGAATAGTAAACCTAAGAGTTTTGTGATATAGTAATTTTTTTTTTTGTTATAAGGAAAGAAAGATATTATTAATTCCAAAAATTACGTATTTTGCAAATATCGATGAAGAGAGACTCAAGTGGTACTATAGTTTTGGCTTTTCCATATTTTTGTTTCACAACATATAGATGAAAACGTAATTTTACATCTAACGATAAAAAACTCGAACCGTTTTCAAATAAGCACCCATTAGTACAAGACTATGGTACAACTTAAAATTTATTGCAATCTATTGCATATACAATCCTATGTTAAAAGTGTCACATATAGCACTTTTTGTTATATAAGAATTTTCCTATTATGCCCTCAAATTTGACTTCTACCATGAGCCAACTCAAGAGGATAAACAAGGGAATTTCATGTTCCCAATTTCACTTTTCACTCATATAGATACACTATTTGGTACACCTCTACATGTTACCCCAGGTTCTGAGCTAGGTGCTAGTAACTCATATGGCAAAACCCCTGCCCCGCACCGGTTCCTAAGGCTAGTATCCTTGTTCCTTCTATCAATCTCCTTCTCTATCCGTCTCATTTCTGCCGAGAATGCGTAAAATGACTCAACTATTTTGGCATCGCCTGACCAAATCGATGAATGCTGCCGCTCACCTATGTATTCCTCGTCCGGTGAGTGTGTCGATAAGGTGTCCACCACAGCCATAAATTTTGTAGCTTGTAGCAAACTTGGCAATGCTGAGAGGAAATATTTTTGAGGATCAGCAACAAAAGTTTCATATTCCAGGTCATTTTCTTCTGGGATTAATCTTCTCATTAGAGGTGGCCTATTTGGCACATAGCCTCCATAAGGATACTGCCCGAAATTGAGAGCTGCATGCTGTGCAGATGCAAGCCAAATTAAGGTAGTGAGGATCGAGACGAGATCGTCAACACTGGCCAAAGTGGGCCACCAATCGGCGTGTCGGAGATCTGCGTGGCCTACATTGACTGACTCAGCATACCAAGCTTGTAGCTCTCTATCGTTGCATACTACGCTTGAATTTGGGTAATACCGGTTCACGTAGGTGTGGACCCAGTTCTCTATTGCAGACCAGATTAAAAGACCATCTTGAGCATACGGATAGTCTTCAATTAAAAGCTTTAAACCATGTGGTTGTGTTGGGTCAGGTTCAGCCATACCTCTGCAAGATAATAAATAAATAAATTAAATTAGTTCCACTATTAGATTCACAAAGATTTTCCGTATGCAGAAATTTTGCAATACATAAACACATGATTCTGTTTCTTCATTTCAAGTATGCTACCTGCGAATGAGATCAGCAGGAAGGCCTTCCATGTCGAATCGCCAATTCTTATATGCTGAAGCACTAATATCCATGCAGTAACGCCCGGGGGTGAAGCAATTTTCAATAACACCATCCGCGCTAATCAAGCTTTGACGGGCAAGAGCATTGATCTCTAGAGTGTATCTCATGTGTGGATCCAAAAGCTTATATATAGGGTGCATTGCGCTCATTTGCCTATGAGCTGCTAGTATAAATGGCTCCAAGCAAGCGTGTGTCCGTAGCCTATAATCATCAGAAAATCCGATTAACCAATGAGCCAAAATGAAGAAACGAGTTGAGTATAATAGTAAATTTTGAGCTGAAAATATCATTATTACCAATGATTAACTAGCTGATGAACTCCAGCATCATTGGAGCAAACATGGGCTTTGGCAAGTTGCCACATCCAGCTGCTAGTTGCATCAACAGGAGGTGTTACTACTCTCTTCGATCGGGAAGTTGGTCCTCCTGATGGGAGGCTAAGCTCTATAGCAATAGGCTTAAGTGTCCCAAGAGGGGTCAAGAAAAATATGGTACGAGTTGCATATGCTTTCCGACCATCAAGAGCGTTAATGCGGTCCAAGAATGGAAGATAAGCATCATGATAATCCACTATAAAAAGTTTCTTTTGATCCAAAGCCTGCAATAATAATAAAATCTTGTTACATTAGGCTTGAATTTGTAAATTATTTTACAATTAATATAAAATTGCTATGTTAAGAGGGAAAAAAAACCACACTTACCTCTTGAATAGACATGCCATTCAAATGGCCTATAATGTGCTCTTCTGTCAAAGCAGATTCTAACGGACCATGGATTTCAGGATCAAGATTGCTTTTCGGAGGAAAAACCTTCAGGCTCTCGATGGTGACAGGATTAACTCCAGCAATAACTTGACGGGCAAATTCGTCATCTCGCAACCAAGCAAACTTATCCTCTGCACATGGGAATCAAATCCAGATTAAGCAAAATAATGTTGGATTATAGCTTATGTACTATGCCCACATGAGAAATGTGTCGACGCATTTGTCAAAAATGGAAAACGACATATCCACAACAAGCAATAGAAGACTCGCATTACAAACTACTTTTTCGAAAAATAATTCTTGTGGCCACAGTAAGGGGAAAGAGACAAGAAATAGTGGATGAGATGAACTGTTTTAAGTATGAAAAACACACAAGCATATTCTTCTTTTTAATGGTTATAAAGTGGCACAGATTTTATTTTCTGATATAGTACCTAATGACTTGGCTTCCACTATATGATTTTGGGCAGTGGGCCAACAAAAACTGCACCATAGCTTTAACTAGTGAGTCTCACTGCCATACTTCTATGTCTAGTCCTTGTTTTAATGTTAAAAATATGCATACTATTTGCTTATTTGGAGTTAACGGTTAGGTTAAATTTCAGTATCCATCCACCATTTACTAAACTGCTGAAAATTAGAATTGGAAGTACTCACTGGAAAGAATCTTGGGTGTGTCATATCTGAGAAGCCGCTCGCTAGATTCTTGAATCTTAGTAACCACCGGAGGCAACGGTAGCCTTCTCCAGATTTCATCTTGAATTCCTACTTTAAGTAGTAGTCCCTCTCTGTAAAGAATATCAATGTCCGAAAATGTGCAAAAATCATGATTCTCAGCAGAGATGCTAGCCTTTAAAGATGGGATTAGATTATGAAGCACTGCCTTAAGCCTCCCAGACGAGAATGTCTTTTGTTTCGACTCCTCAAATTGTTCATCTCTAGGTACATACATAGGCAAGGGCTTCTCTACACGGCTCTCGGCATTAATGTCTGCATATAATGCAAAAAATCAGTATATATTCCTAAATACAAAAAAAAATAAATAAATAAATAAAATTAATTAGTAGTTCAATATGAAAAAAAGGTGCACCAACCTGTATAACTTGGGCGGCGGCCAGTGCGACACCGTCTTGGATACGGTATGTCTTTACCTCCAAGTTTTGGTCTAGCAAAGTCAATACCTCGGTCCGGGTTTCCCAAATCATTGTACACATCAAAATCATAAATCCTGTCTGATAATTTTCTTTCTCCAGTGCCATCCCCTCTAATTTCTTTTAATTCTCTATCTCTCAATGCTCTTAGTCCAGCCGGTGTCTCGCTCGGTAAATACGGCTGCTCAAGCAACAACCAAGCACAAGATTAAATTTCAGATTTTAACAGTCGGTAAACACAAGTAATCATTGCAGTGCAGTTTTTTCTTTAGAACTGTCAGACAAATGTATTATTATCACAACAAGAAACAAACAAATGGAGCCACTCATAATTTGGATGTTTCAAGAGCATGGGTTCATGGAGCATTCTGGAGAAGTGGCCCATTCAATCACAGGGGAATCTCAATAAAGACATCGTTGTTGATAAATAGTCACTTCTCTTTCTTTCTTTCTTTCTTTCTCCTTTTTCATGAGATGATCAAATTGACAGTCCATTTCCAACTTTTAAATTGGCATATTTATGAATCTTTCCAGTTATAAAATCTATGCTACCATGAAAAATTCACTGTTCAAGAAATGAAGAAAAAATTATGAGAGGGAAAATTTTTTTGAAAGAAACTGTGTCAATAAAATCAGGCTTTGGACTGTTCTAACTTTTTTTCGTCAATTTGCAAAAATTCAAAGGCTAAAATACATCAATTTTGACCATTATTAAACATTTGTTTGAACAACAACCGGCATTTTTTGTTCTTTTGAACAAGAAAATAAGAATATAATATATGACTGTCATTTTTCCCCAAAAGTCTTACAGTTGACAAAAAACCCTTCAAGAAAAGATGACAAAGTTAAAGAAGGAAAGATTAAAATAAAGAAATAAATCAATGATTAGTACCTCATTAGTGAAAAATATCCTTTTTGCAGGATGATCTTTCTTTGATTGTACCCAAGAATTACAAGGGAAATGCACTGGACCACAAGCAAAACCTTCAATGGTGATTGTCTCTAAGAAGAACTCCTTTTGGTGCTTGTTGCTTACTGTAATTGCTCCAGGAATTCCAAAATTAGAATCCACTACAAAATCAGCAGTGTAATGAACCCTTTGAGCTTTAACATTTGATTTCTTGGCCCAGTCGTTCAATACAGCTTCCTTGCTTCTCTTTGGTGCTTTTGTTTCTACAAGAAACAATATCAATTACACACAAATAAATCATTTTTTCCTCATAATTTGACATAATTTTGAACACCCAGAAGAGAGAATCTAAAACCCACTTGGGGAATTAATTCTTTATCCTATTAAAAATTGAAAAAGGAATAATACCAGAAGTAAAGATTAAAGAACCCAAAAGTAGCATGATCTAGGAATAATAAAAAAGTTTTAAACTTTAGCATTTTTTATCAATGCCCAGAAAGAAAAAAGAAAAAAAAATTCTTACTTGGGTCAACTTCAGTACTAATAAGCTCCAAAACAACATTCCTCCCAAGTTTATCAGCAAAAGAATCCCACTGCTTGGCAATTGTCTCCTTCAAATCTTCCTTATGCTTGTTTCTAACAGTAATAACAGCTCTAACCTTGAATTTCACAGCTTTTTCAGGCAAAACATTACTATTACTATTATCAGCCTTGATTAAATCTTCACTAATTGCAGCTACAGGGCCTCTAACCTGTCTGTTTTTCACCATTCTCTGTCTTAAAGGCGCTAAAACTACTGGACTCATCAAAAATTGATTCTTTTGATAAAATATATTACAAGAAGATGATGACGATGATGAAATAAACAATGATTTATCAATCAAAGAAGTACCCATGATTTCTTTTGCTATTGCCATCTTATTTTTCCTCTTCCACTCTGATTAAAGATTGAATCTTTTTGATTCCTCAGAGATCAGAGGAATGAGAGTTAGAAGAAAATAAGCAAGAAAATGTGCTGTGATATAATGTTTTAGTGCTCGTCTTGTTTTGATGAGTTTTTTTTTAATGATCCAATTCCTTTATTCTGTATGTGTATATATATGAGATCTTATGTATATGATAATTTCACCGTCCACACGTTTTTCAAATTTTCGTTTTCTGTTGTTTTAATTTTTTTTTCCGTTTTTTAATTTTAGTTTTATTATTATTTTCTTGGGTTATTTTTACAATTTTGAAAAAAAAAAAAAACAAAATTGGACTGCCCGAGTCAAACCGGCTTTCCGAGTCAACGACGCGGTTGTAGTTGGGGAAAGTGAAGGGAAATTTTGTGTTTCTTATGTTACCCTTTTCTTTTAATAAAATGGCAATCATGTCCCATTGCTTTGAAATGACATATTTTTTTCAATTTAAACTATTATTATTTGTATTATTATTAGGGAAATTATTATTTCATCATTCAAACTTTACTAATAGATCACGCATTATTATTCTATGGTCATTATCTTTTGGGATTGTTCAACTAATAAGCATTTTGTCAATTTTAAGGTATATTTATAGAAAATTTTGTCAATTTTTTCCTTTTTTAAGGATATATTTATGGAATATTTTATTAAAATTTAACGGAATAACTTATTAATTAAAAAATCCTGAAATATTAGTGAGTTTAGAGTAATTTTTGAAATGAATAAAATAGTATTAATTTATTATTATTATTATTATTATTATGTGATCTCTCCATTATAGAGATCCCCTTTTGATCTTGATGTGGATCAACCACAAATTTTAATTTGCATTTGATTTGATTCATTTAATAGTAATTATTATGCTAATCTTAGGAAAATGATAAAAGAAATTAGTGTTTTTTTGGTATTATTTGTTCAATAATATTAGGAAGCTAATCTTTTAACCAGATTTGAAAAAGATTAGCATAAAAATCAAAGTGTGTACATGCCAATAAAGGAAAAGTGGAGGATAAATCTGCCAAATCACGACATTTTAAAAGCAGAAATTTCATGGCGTGCTGAAATTCTTTTTGCACGTGTAAGCCCCACAACGAGTACTATTGACTCCTCTTACTCACGTGCCGCCAGTTTGGCAGCCAAAAATGTTAGGCTTATTGTATGACTAAATTATAGATTTAGAAGATTTCGAATTCCTAAATTTATGAGATTTAAATTTTATAAATCTTAAAAACAAAATAATTAAATTTGGGACCAAAATGTCTAACTTAACCTTATATCCGTCTTTGCCAATCTCTTGGGACCAAAATGTATCTTTCAATATTGATAATAATTCTGAATTCCATTATTGTAATTTTTTATAGTACAATAAAGACATTCAAACAGTGTTATTATTATTATTATTATTATTATTATTATTATTATTATTATTATTATTATTATTATTATTATTATTATCAAAGAGACTTGTCAAACGTTATTTATAATATTTTCTGTCACTTATTTTTCTTTTAATTTCGGCTTTATTATTGTCCATAGGTAATGATATTTTATATTAATAGGTCTAATTTAAATACTAGATAGGTGTATATATCAGTTACAATATACTTATTCTTTAATTTAGTGATTGATTGAATTGAGGAATTTCAAATTTTTAATACATGGAATTTATAGATTTTATTATTTTTTATTAACGATTTTACCAAATAAAGAGATCATATTATTTATTCACATTTTAATACTCGTAATATTTTTTGAAAAAAAAAATAATTATAAGTACCTGATTTTAGAGGTCACCACGGGCCGGGCCTCACGGTTTGGGGTGGACTAAACCGTAACCGACTCGTTGAACCGCCAGTAAGTCTCTGATTCGCGGTTAACCGGCGGTTCGAAAACAGTTCACGGTTTATAACGGTTACGGTTCGAAATTTCGTTAAACCTGAACCGGTCCGCTGACCAAACGGTTCCCGTTCGAGTTCGAGAACAGACCGAACCGGTTTTTCCACGGAATAACCCGACCCATGACCACCTCTACCTTATTCCATGAAAAGGATGTATTTGTTACATTGTAAATTGGGAAATGTATAATATTTCCTCAAAGATTTTTATATAAGAAATAATTTTTCTGGATGTAGAAGTAGGTAGTAGTGTGTGATTCAAAAGAAGATATGGAAGCAAGGACAAGTATTGAATGGTTAAGTATGGGTTCAAATTGAGATATATATATATATATATATATATATAT